>JAJHSJ010001243.1:0-200000 GCA_021015155.1 Magnolia officinalis | reverse complement strand
CGGTCCCATTGAGTTTTTACTACATCGCAGCCCTGCACTTGAGATTATCATAACAATATGCCCGTACATTTGGATTAATTATTCATATTTTGCTATTGGGTTGACAAACCCTTACAACATTTAATATATCTTTGGGTGATGAGTCCTTAACTTTGGACTGATTATTCGTGTTTGATATTCGGGTGACAAAGTCTAATTTGGATTAAAGGACACGGGCGACGAACCACGCGATGCTGCTTATTTGACTTGTGAGATAGTTGTGGTATCCTAGATTTTTTAATATGGTTGGTTGTAAAAAGATTAATAAATTATTGATAAAAGCATGCATATCATGGCATTTGTAGGTAATGTTGGTGATGATTCACATTATTGTCGGTTATATGTGCATTGCGGATAATATTTGTGATGGGTCATATTACTATCTATTCGGTTCTTTCCTGAGACATGTATTCGCATATCATAACATACATGCATTTAATTAAATAGATTAGGAAATTGTGTATTATGATGTGTTGTCATTACCTATATCTGATTGTGTTGATATTATGAGCAACTTGAGAGAATGATAACACTGAGTTGATCACTCACTCCCTTTCAGGACGATGTTTTAAAACACTGCCCAGATGTCATTGATGTAGGTGCCAACAAACTTGCTATCTTAAATGAGGCTTATATGAACCCAATGGAGGAAGTGGTACTTTCATATTTTTTTATGACCAGGCCTAGTTCCAGCATGCTTTCACTTCATTCTTATTGTTAGAGTAATTATTTAAGGTCATCGTACATTTAGTATGTTCTTGGGCATGTATATTGAATCCCTAGCTAAGTGGACTCTATTTTATGATTGGATGATTGTATGGATATGTTGCATGATTGAAGTGGCACAACTTTATTTTCAAACTTTTATATACTATTTGGTTTAATTTTTATAATTGGATTTGATGTCATTTTGATTTTATATTAAACTTTTCTTTCAAAAGATAAAAGTAATACTTGGAATATCGGGGACAGAGTGTGTACTCCATCCCTGAATTTCGGGGCTTTACAATGCTAGCCAATGCAAAAGTCCATTAACTCTGAAGAGGTTTTGCAAAATTTAATCACTTAAGGGTTCAAATGTGAGTTTTCAGTCAAAACTTACTAATTTTAGTATGTAATAGTTCTTGCTATTTTAATTGTTTTAAAGTATGAAAAGTCCTAGAATTACTTGAAGCTTCTGTTTTTAGTCTTCTATGAGAGTTTGAGTAGGATTTACAAATTTTAGTAGCTTTACTATTTTAAGGAAGTTATTAATTTAAGATTATAAGCTGTATCAATTGATTTATAAAGAGTTTGTATTCATTATAATCAATAATATTGTCTCTTTTAGAGATATTTTTACCTTATGGATTTAAAGGGTTTTCTTGGATTTTAGGATTATCATAGAGGAAGAAAACAAAGATATTCTCCCCTTTTCACTACTTTCCCGTTGCACTAGTCTAGGTAAAAAAAGATAACCGATTTATTTAATAGGTCAGTCTAAGTGTAGGACTCAAACTCGACCCATTTATCTTATGGGTCGGGTTTGGGTTGGATATAAGATTGCAAGTGGGATATCTACCAAATAACATTCCTACTCATTTTTCTCCAAAATCTAAAATACCCATTTGAACTTTCTGCTCAGGATGGGTTTGGTATTAGTGATTTTATTTCATTTAAGGTGTTCTTAATCTTTCCCTTGTCATAAAGAGTATTTATTAATTAACCAAATATTTATACTTTCCCATATTTGTGTTGATTAACTACTACTCCTAGGTTTTGGCCTAAGTTGGGTCCATTTTAAGATAGCCCAAATTAGATCCATTAAATATGAGTTTTGAGTTGGTTGATTTTGAGAAGTCCTAAACCTTACCATTTAGTAATTTGGATCCAACTTGTGGACTCAAACCTGCTCAATGGGTCCTAGGGCTGTCAATAGATTGGGTCATATAATACTCAATCTAATTGGGTTTGGGTCTTGCTAGGTCCGGGTCCTTTTAGGTCGGGTCATGTTCTCAATGATCTAAACCCATATTCAATTGGGTTAGGATAGGGCTACCAATGAGCTAGGTCTCAAAGATTTTGAATTGTTCAGGGTATGCCTATTCATAATTTTGCCTTTGCTAGCCCAAGTCGGCCCAATGACAACTATAGGTCCAAGTACTTGTTTGGTACCCATGGGGTCTTTAAATCTAGGTTTTATTTGGTTTGGATATAATAAGAGCATTTACATGGTTGGGTTTGCTTGATGGTTGACTTTAGATCACATGTATGTGCTAATTTTACACATATACGGTGTGTCATTGGTAAGGTATTCCGTAACAGTAACGGTGGCCATAGTGGCCACTGCTATTACCTTTACAATATAGGCTGTAATGGCAGTTATGGCCCCATAACAACCATTACAGTGTCTCTCTTCTTCTTTTTTAATTTTATTTATTTTATTAAGAAAATCCTAAAACACCTGTATTGGTCATGTCATAGATGCTACGAGGCTCTTATGGCCTTTACGAGTAGCATAACAGGGCGTTATGGAGGTCGTCACAGCCCTTATAGATAATTTTTTCTATAATGACTGTTTCGACTTTTATAACCCCGTGATGTATAATGATTGCCACTAATACCTTTATGCAACGGCTACGACCTCACCAGGACCATTATAGCACATCATGGTCATCAGGTTCCCTTGCATGCCTATGGCTTGTGAAACCTTACTCTATTATAGATTAAAATAAAAAATAAAAAAAATCCATTTAATGCACATAATATTAATTTTTATGAAAAAATTACTCTTCAATATTAGTTTTATTATAAATTACTTTTAAATATAATATTTTATCCAATTATGCTTACTTTATAGTTGAAGGCCAAAAGACATTTTTACCTCATTCATTCTCATCTATCCTCTTATATTCTAACGTGGGACAGGTTGCAAGTACGCTGAGTTACCCATAAAATCCCTAAAATCAGTCTCGTCATTCTCAAGTAGCTTTTCTGATGTCTCTTTCAAGCACCACTCTTGCAGTTGCCTCCACGGCCACTTCAAGGGGTCACCATCACCGTTGTTTCCATCACCATAACAAAAAAAAAAAAAAAAAAAAAAAAAAAAAAAAGAGAGGAAACCTTCATCCTGGTCTCCGTGACCTTATCCAAAGGTTGGATGGCATATAAACATTATGGTGGGCTCTAGGAAGTTTTTAATGGTGGGTGTTCAATCACCACTGTTTCAAGTGGGTATGGTCCACCTAAGATTTAAATTTGCTTTATTTTTGGGCTCATGCCTTAAAATGAACTATTAAAATAAACGGACAGAGTGGATATACAACACACATCAAAGTGGGTCCATGGTCGCAGCCTGATTGAATTGGGTGTTACCCCAAGTGGAACAGATTCAGATTTTGTAGAGACCCAATACTAAAGTCGGTGCTGTAGACCCACAGCCATGTATATGTTTTATCCATGCTGTGTTCGGCCATTTTGTCCGCTCATTTTAGGGAATTATTCCAAAAATGAGGTAGATCCAAATCTCATGGTAGATCACAACACAAGAAATAATGGTGACCGAATGTCAACTATTAGAAACGTCTAAAGAGCCACAAAAGTGGATCTAACTAATGTTTATGTTTTCCCTTCACCTAGGTCTGTGTGACCCAATCAATAAGTTGGATGGCAAAAAGCATTACATTGGGCCTGAAGAACTTTTAAACAGTGAGTGTTCAATCACCACTGTTTTCTTGTGGTGTGGTTCACCTGAGGCTTGAATCTACCTCATTTTTGGTTCATAAACTAAAATGATAATTTAAAATGAATAGATAGTGTGGATAAAATACATGTATTATAGTAGGCCTATATAACTTTTTCAAGCATGGATCCAAGATCATGTTACTGAGGGATCATTATGGAATCCAAATCCCAACGGAACGGAATAGAAGTTGCATGGGGTGGGACCTACCATGTTATGTTTCTGAAATTCACTCTGACAATCATGTGTGTGACCCGGTTTCATCGGTTGGTATAAAAACCAGCCCCATACTTGATTCAGGTGGACCATACCACCATAAACAAGGTAATCCAGCGTACAAGGTGATGCTCTCCCTCAGAACCGCTAACCTCAGTAAGGCCCACCTGAATCACATTGCCTTAGGCCTAAATGTTTTTAATTTTTTTTTTTTTTTTACATCTAATAATTTAAGTGGATTTCACATAATCATTATGACAGGCTTTGTAAAAAATCAATTGTGAATGTCTCTCTTCCAACTTTTCCTTGTGATTTTGAATTTTTAACCTTGTAGCTAAGTTAGGATTACACCTCTATTGGTTGGAGTGGATTTCACATTGGATACACATGCTTGTCCTAACAAATTTTCTTTAATATATGAAAGCTGAAACAGTTACAAGGGATACACCATGCGGATTAGGGGCAATGTGATGTTTTTTTTTAAATTAACTATGTGTAATCCCGTCTTAGAAAGAAGGCAAAAAACACAAGCTAACTTACAAAGAAAAAAATTGGGAACTTCCCATGAGGTCGAGATGTGTGGGCCCACCGTGATGCGTGTCGAAAATCTACCCCATCAGTCAGATGCACCATTACATGGTGGGCCTCGGGCTTAAACATTAAGTCAATCCATGACTTGTGTGGGCCACACCACATACAAAAGCTGAGAGGGGTTACCCACTCATTAATTAAAACATCCATAATCATTTGTTGGGCCCACAAAGATGTGGTTCACAAATCCAACCCATCCATTATATGTGTCCCACTTGGATGAGGGGTCATACCTAGTTTCAGACGCATCCAAATTTCAGGTGGGCCCCACCAAGTGCTTTTATATGTTTTAGGCATGTCTTCAAATGATTTTAGATGGTATGGCCCACCTGAGTTCCGTATACGGCTGATTTTTGGGATATCCCATAATTTAAAGGGGACCCATCAAATGCATGATGTTGATGTTCAACACACACTATGGTGGCGCCCATATAGCTTGACCTCATGAGAAGTTCCCACAAAGTCGACCGCATATATAAACACACATATATATTTGTGTGTGTTTATATATTTACACTTGAAGTCTAAAAATCAGGAAACAGTTTCGAAAGTCATCATCACCTTGTACATTGTTTTCAACGGTATGGTCCACTAAAATCACAGATGGAATTGACCAGAATTTATCCAGGCCTCAAAGGCTGATATCCAAACCTGACGCTATTACCCAACTCGTCTGAATAAGTGGTCCAGACCCATTAAAATTGGGCGGATCCATTGGCTACCCACTGGTCTAGGTACCCATTGACAGCCCTAATGGGGTCCAAATTTCGAACCTAAACTCACTTATTGTTGGGTCTGACCAATTGCCATTCAAATTAACCTAACCCATTTGCACCCCAATGGCATAATACTGGCCAATGTAGCAAGCTTACCATGCTAAATCATTTCTCAGCTACATCTCACGCATGCAGGATAACAGATCCAAGACATGGTTGCAACCTAACGGACCATCAACTGTGGGCCCGTCAACAAAATCAATAGGCAGCCAAAGATTCACCCAACATAGATGCCTAGCCAGCTTGGGAATGGATAAGCAGATAAACACGACTTGATTGAGCCTGATCCAGTCACTGGTTGCGCATGTGCATGAGAAAAAAAAATAATTGAAAAGGAAATTTTACAAAGAACTATCTAAATGATATGGATTTTACATTCTGGTGCTTTTTTCAAAAGGGTTTCAAGCAGCTACTTGATATTGGCTGCTTCGTTGGCCATACCGTGATGTTTATGTAAAGTTTATCCTGAGCACCTGGTGCATCACTGTATTTTAAGCCAATGATCCAAAAATATCCCCATCTGACATTCACTTGGATCACATGATTGAAAACGGTGTTTAGACATCATTCACCCTCAAAACTATTTCTCTTGGTATGACCCAACTGAATCATAAATGAACAGAATTTTAGGGCTCAAGCTAAAACTTTTGTGTGGCATCTAACTGTTGGAATGGATTTCATGTAATTATTATCTGAATTGAAGTATATCTATTGTTTTCTTTGGTGTCTCATCTGAATCACATATGGAGCTTTTTTTTTTTTTCTCATGGGAGAGGGACTAAAATAAGATTATATTTTCCATTGTGAGAATGTATCTTAAATAAACATCATGCCAGGCCTTGCTAAAAATAAATCCCACATCCTTCCCTCCAACAGGACAAAGTATTTTAAAAAATAAAATTGATGTTTATGTAACATCCACTCTAACCATTGGATATTTAGTAGAATATTAGGCTTAAAGACAAAAATCAAGCTAACATATGATTCTCACTGCACACTAAATGAAACAATTGAAAGAGATGTCCACCTTTAATTTTTAAAAGGCTCGTTGTGATAATTAAATGAAATCCACTCCAGATTCAATACAAACATTTAGGCCTACATTCCAAAAATCATATCAACTTGGGATTCACATGAGCCACGCTAATGCAAACAGTTTAGAGGTGAGTGCACCTTGTACACTATTTCTAATCATGTGGTTCATCTGAATTACAAATGAAGTTGTTTTTTTGGATTCTAGACCTAACATCACGTGGGGCCCACCTGAGCCACTCACCCGAGGTTGCATTTATTTTTAAAAAATTGAAAATTTATTGAAATGTAAATTCCATGTAAATTAAATAGTTGTTTGTAAAATTCCAAAAAATGGTTGGGTTAAGATGGACTGGATAAGGACGCCATTAGCGTGGGCGACACAGCAAGTTAGTGTGGCACGGAAGCTATGTGGGGCCCACCGTGATGTAAATGTGTCATAAACTTTCCATCCATTTAGCCGGATCAGGTTAGTACATGAACCAGAAATGAGTTAGATCCGTAGCTCGAGTGGGCCAAAAGGTGAGACATCACAAGTTAATTCAGACGCCCATGTATAATTCGTCCTAAGTGGCCCATGGCAACGTTGATTTAGCCTGATGTTTTTAGTACAAAGGCAGATGACAGTTGTGGTGCCTAATGGACGGAATAATCTCATGTACTTCGTTGCCGTTAAGAAAGAAAGAGAAGAAAGTCATTTAAAAAAAAATAATAAAAAAATCTCATCTGTTCGATCACAATAAAACACCCGTAGAAGAATCCCTTTTCTTTTCTGGACAGATACAGAAACAGGATGATGATGATGATGCAGGGCTTTTCTTCCGCGAGGAGGTCTCTTGCCATCCTCCACAACAAGATGCAGCAGCAACAGCTACTCCTTTTCTCAACCTCCTTCCTCTTTGATGATACCCAGAAACAGGTCCTCTTTCCTTCTCTCTTCATTTCTCTTTTGCATTTCCATCAATTCCATTATAGAGAATGTTTAGAAATCTTCGATTCCTCAGCTTTCGTTCTGCTTTAATCCTCAATCTGATAGATCAGTGATTGTGTTTGGATGGACTCTTCACATATTTGTTTTTGACTCTATTGCCACCCAGGATCCAGGGTGTGTCTCCACTCACTGGGGCCCACGTGCTGAGATGGTCTGATGATTTGAACCGTCCATATGCTTGTTGTGAGAATGTTTAGAAATATTTGATTCTTCATTTCCGTCGCCAGCTTTCGTCTTGCTGCAATCATCGATCTGATAGCTCAGAGATTGTATTTTGAATGGACTTTTCCTAGAGTTTGTTTTGCGTCTGTTGCAACCTAGGATCCAGTTTGTGTTTCCACCCACTGGGGTTCATGTGCTGAGATGGTACCACCCATTTTCTCTTTACTTCCACAAATAAGTTATTGTCCTCTAGTCATACTTCAGTGATGATCCTAATGTTTGATTTTTAGAGTCGAATGAGATCCATTGAGAATTTTCTTTCTGTTTCTAAATTGTCTCCAGAAAGTGATAGTTGCAATCATCGATTCAGAGTAATTTTCTTATGGTGGCCCATGTAAGATAGAATTTGCAACATGGACAGTTCTGATTATTAGACCAATCAGCCTGTTTGCCTGGCCCCAGTGGGCGGTGACATGCTGGATCTCAAGTCGTGCAGAGGTAAAATGAACTCTTTGTATTGAGCTGCAGTTATTAATCATTAGCTTACTGAAGTAGAAATGACCAAATTGTAATTTCCTGAGCATTCTCATAAAGGGACTGGACACTAGATTGCAATCATGTTAGTTTTGGGGCTGTTGGGGCAGGTGATCATGCGAAATCGGGATTAAGCTTAATCCTGATTTTAGCAGGCTCCATGCCCTCCACATTGGATTCACTGCATTTTCTTTGCCTAATTGCAATTGTCGTGTGTGCATTTTCTTCTTCTTCTAGAACTTCCACAGGTGCAAATAAAACGAATCAGTAGTGCTTTTGCGCCGTGGATCAAAATACTGTAGGTGACCACTAAACTTTTGGTTGTATCCCCAATATTATCTCTATCTCCAGCTCAGTGATACCTATAACACTGGTAGCGATACCAATAGCACTGGTAGTATAAAAAATTCTAGGTATTGGTGGTGTATTGCTAAGTTGCCAATGAATCGATATCACCAATGTATCACCAATATTTCCGGCTATGTAAATTCCAGGTGTCACTTATATTGCCAATGTATCGATATCTCTAATGTATCACCAATATTTTCGACTGTGTAAATTCTACGTGTCGCTTGTATTGCTTGTGTATCAGCGATATTTCGATAATATCGCCAATGCATCGATATCGCTAAAATTTGTTTGTTAAAAAATTCCATTTCAATTTTTTTAATGGGCGGATGGCTGTGTGCAGTGATTAAATTGTTGACTTTATTATCATTAACATAACATGGATGATATCAAGACCTCATTCTTTCTTCTCCTTTTTAGTTGTTGGTGATTACTTTGTGAAATATCGTATTGTCGATATTCTGAAATGCCAATGGATGTTTGGAGGGAAGGTAAGATGGTTGGATGGCTAGATGGTTGGGATTGATGGGATGGTAGGACTAATTTCTTACAGCAACACATGCTTTTAAACCCCCATTAAATAGAAACTTAATATGTATGCATTCTTTTTGCAATTTGTTGATTCCCAAATATGCAAATATGTGTATTTTAGCATCTCCTAAAGTTTCACTGAAATTCCCACCGTTTTCCCATGTTTCCTTGCATTTCTGGTTATCGGCGATATTATCGACGATTTTGATATTGTTTCCTTATCCCCTGCCAACTAAACTTGTAATGATACCGAAACTTTGAACACTACTTGGGTATACTTGCATGTGACACATCTATGGTTGTAATTGAAGTGTGGTTAGGTTGATGCTCAGGATTGAGAGTTGGTGTAGAGAAATTTTAGTGTTGCTTACCCTTGTGGAAGGGATAATATCTAGCCTTTTTTAATATAGTGACTTTGGCCAAAGTCTCCTTATCTAACACGTGATATGATAAGAATCTTATTGTGGCTGTCAAAATGATTGACATGCTTCATAGAGACTGTTATAGAAGGAGTTAAGGGAAGAATAAGGTACATTTCTTGGCTTAACACTAGGTCTCTAAGTTGTGATGAAGGAGGCTTAATGGTTGTTTGAGCAGGGGGTCAATGCTTAAATATTCCCTCCTTGCCAAAAACTACACTAGAAAATTCATCTTGAGTTCAAATATTTCTCATTGTAGCTTTTGGTTTGCTTTTCACATTGCAAAACATTTCATAATGGATGTTTGGTTTTTCAACGTTAAATGCACTGTCAGAAAAATACCATGAAATACCTCAATATCATGCAAAACAAAATTAGCTTGAGGAAAAGCTAGATATAGTCTATCACGATTAGCCTTCTTGATAAACGTTGATGTATCTTCATCGGTTCGTATTTCTTTGAAAATATATTGACACTGGCTTTAATGGATTCCGGGCAAAAGTTAAATAATTTGTTTAAGGTGTAATCATTCTGTCATAGGATACATTAGGAGTATTATGGGTCGTGTCCATGGATAAGATGGTGGGGGGCATATTTGAAAATGAGGAATCATATATATGAATGTTGGTATTGTATTAGCCAATATAGCCATATCATATCCGTATCAGCATGAGACGATACGCGATATAGGGTTGTATTGGCTTGATACGAAAAAACTGACCAATATCAGCTTTATCGTGTATCGGCCAATACAGGATGTATCAGCACTGATACGACCAATACATGCTGATATGCCCATAGAAGCCTAATTTTGAATTCCTCTTTTCTATTTTTTTAAAACCATTTAAACCATAGAAGAAGCTTAAAAATTCATTTTAGGCTAGATCTAGACTTATTTTGAGATCAAAACAAATGATTTGAATGTGATTTGATCCGTAAAAAGAATTGATTTGAATGGGATTCGGCAAATTGAAGCGAAGTAGACCATTATGGGAAAAATCGGAAAGAAGGGGAA
This sequence comes from Magnolia officinalis, assembly GCA_021015155.1. Taxonomy (NCBI): domain Eukaryota; kingdom Viridiplantae; phylum Streptophyta; class Magnoliopsida; order Magnoliales; family Magnoliaceae; genus Magnolia; species Magnolia officinalis. Next base: position 189,625 of record JAJHSJ010001243.1, on the reverse strand, counting down.
ACCTTCACTTTCTTTTGTTATATTTTCATCTTCTTTTTATTGTATTTCAATCAGTGTTTTAAATAGCTATGCTATGTAGCGTGTAGCTTACGCCACGTAGCGTAGCAAAACCTTAACCCTACGTAGCTCATGGAAATAGCTTAAGTCGCATGTAGCCTACGCTGCATCATAATTTGCATACACTACATGCTATGTAGACTACTACGCTATAGGCTATGTAGCTCACATGATGTTTTCAATGATTTGTTACATTTTTCCATTTCCAATAAAAATTAGTTGACCTTTTTAATGCTTTGAGTAAAATAATCTAAATAACAATATTAAATCAGTTTCATTGCTCTTTCTTTACCTTTATACTTAATCATTTCCCTTTCTTATTACTTTAGGTTGCATTTTATTGCACCAAATATTATGAAATTATGTTAAGTTTCATTATTAATTAGTCTAATCCGGTATAGAATATCATGACATTGGTGCAATCAAGCACCTTGATTAAGAATCTAGAAGTTGTGTGTAGCTTACACTACACGCTATGTAGCTTACGCCTCACGCTTCAAAGGGGTGAACTGCATGCTACATGCTATTCGCTATTTAAAACACTGATTTCAATGTAATGGGCCTTAGTTCAGAAAATCATGCTTGATTTGTGTTCAATTAGGGCCCATTTAGTTGAACTTTAACAAGTCAAACTGATAGACAACATTCTCATCAAAGAATGGTCTAATACACCATCATATGCATGTTTAAAATTTAAAAAAAGATTGATTCTTAAATATCTTATTACTCTCTCCCCCCCCCCCCCCCCCCCCTTTATTCTTTGGTTCAAAAAAGAATTTGACCAATACGGGCCGATATCGTCTGATATCAGTATGCAACGCCCGTATCGTATTGTTGTTTGGCCGATACCAATAGTATAAACAATTTGATTTTCACGGGATATATGGTGTGGGGATCGTGTATTGGCTAGTGGGTTTTCTGGCTAATATAGAGAGAAAGAGAGGTCAGGGTTGGACGTTTATATGCTTAAGGAGAGGATCTATGGATTAGGGGGTGATGAGGACATCATGCGCACATGCATGCCCCCCACCCTACGCATGTACTCAAAGAGGAGGAAGGGCCCCACTATCGATCTGGATCAACGACGACATCTATGGAGGACCTCCTAGTTAGGGGGCTGTGCTATGGAGCATGAGAGTGGACTCGATCATCATGTGGATTCCACCATTGGATCTCATGATCGTGGCCCACTACCTTAGATGATTTAGGATTTTGAGTTTTGGTTATTATCGTTATTAGAAACATCATGAACGATTTTGATTGCGTTGATTAGTTGCTATTTTTGTTACTTCGTCTCTAAGTATTAGTGTGCGCACATGGCGCGGCTTTTGGGGTTTAGGGTTTTCTTATAAATAGGCAACTCATTGTAGGCTTTTTTTTTATTTTTTATTTTTTATTTTTTTTAATTATTTTTTAAATTGAAGTTTATGAATAAAAAATTCTGTGTTTTTTTCTTCTTTTCTAGTTCTCTGAGTTGAAGAATCTAATTGGGTGGGAAGCCCTCCCTTCCTTGAAGGGCTAACTACCGTGGTGCGAAGCTACAACCATCCCAAATCGGGTCTACTTCCTACACTCCATATCCATCATCTCCCATAGCCATCTCATCTTCAAATCCACCCCTTTTTGTACCTAAGTTCTCATCTACAGCAGATTTTCAGATTCTGGACCTCCAGGGGGGTTGAAACTTCGGCGGAGCACCACGCACAAACCGGACAACGGATCAACGTACAATTTGGTGTGTGAGTGCGCTATCCCTGGCCGACCACAACCTAGGTGGCCATTTTCAGTTTCGTGAGCCCCGCACACATGCGGACGGGAACCCACGCACATGCGTCTGAGCCGGACTGTTGTCCACATGTGTGGACTATCTCAGGTTCTTCTCTCTCCTCTATTTCTCTCATTTCTCGCCTTAAATCCCTAACCCTAACCTTAGATAATCCTAAATTCCAAGTTCTTTCCCACTTTTGCAAACCCTAGACTTTCTCCGAATCGAAACATGGTGAATCTCTTGAATTGGGGAACAATCCTTTGCAAGAGTGGATGAATCTACACTCCTTTGGGCATTGTTTGGTTTATAATTTTATTTGATCCAGTCCTAACTTGTGTAGGCTTCGACCCTTGTAGATTCCCCTTGTTGAATGTTTGATCGTACGTGGGACGTGAATTTTTGTGATTGTTTGGAAATTGGTATGATCTAAAGCTTGAAATCTTGCATGTCATATTTAATTTCATGTCCTGCATCAGGGGGACTATTATCAGGCAACAACCCATATTAATCAACTTTAACACTCTCCCTTAAGTTGGAGCATAAATGTCATCGATGCATAGCTTGGAAAAGATACTCTAGTCTAATTGCAACCAAGAGCTTTCGTGATCACATTTGAAAACTGATCCGTAGATGACATATGATGTAGAAATTTCACCATTGTTGACTTTCTCATAGATAAAGTGACAGTCGACTTCAATATATTTTGTTCTCTCATGAAAAACTAGGTTATTTGCAATATGAGTTGTCGCTTGATTATCACAGACAACTGCATTGGCAAATTATAGCCAGTGTTCGAAATAACGGTCTCGCGTTATGTTTCGCATTGTTGGGATACAGATACGTATCGGTTATCGCACGGGATATATCAGTTGTATTACACAATGTATCGCTATTGTTGGAAACATGGGGAAACATTTGGAAATTGGTCAACTTTTTCAATGAAACTTCAACGATTGTTTAAAAAGACATCAATACATATTTATAAATCAAAACATTACGAAAAAACAAGTGCAAATAATAGGTTTTCTTTGTATGAGGTCTTAATCTATGCGTTGTCTAATTGAATTGATGTAAGTATATTCAAAGTCTATTCATATAATTTATAAATGTAAGACAACATGTGGAAACACAAGCAATACATTCAAAAGCAAAAGAAGAATCACTAGATCAGGTTACATACATGTTCGATTTTATGTTTGGACATAATGATTGCAACTGATTTGCAAGAAATTGGAAATTTTTTTTTCCAATTTTCCGCAACTCGGCCCATGTCCTCAAAATCTCAATAGCGAAACTTTCAATCCAAAACATGAAAAATCATGGATTTGTTACAATTTCACATTGATTTAACATGATTTATATATATATATATATAAGGATAAAAAATAGATCCTCACCAGATTGAATATGTGGGATATCTCCCACTACTTGCGCGTTTCCTATTGCATAGGTGGGATACAAGATATATCGTGGGATATATCGGCTGATATTGTCGGTATTTAAAACACTGGTTATAGCAAAATTCATCTCTTGTAACAATTTCTTTACCCATACTAGCTCACACGTGGTATGTGTCGTGGCCCTGTATTTTGCTTATGTATTGGATTTTGTTACCACACTTTTCTTTTTACTCTTCCACGTGACTAAAGTTCTTCCTGCAAATGTACAATATTTGGTTGTAGACTGTCTATCAGGCAAAGAACTTGCCCAATCGGTGTCAGAATACTTGGTAACTTGGATATAATTATGTCACTTATATAAGATTCCTTGATCCGGAGTTCCCTTAAGATACCACAAAATCCGGACAACTATATTGAAATGTAGAATTCTTGGAGAACTCATGAACTTACCACACTAACAACATACGAGATGTCTGTCTGATAATAGTCAAGTAAATAAGTTTTCCAACCAATCTTCCATACCTTCTTGCATCTCCAACTGTCTCCTTGGTCATTCACTAGTTTCCGATTATGATCCATTAGTGTATCAACAGGCTTAGCACGAAGAAGATCTATGTCTTGTAAGTAAATCTAGGGCATATTTTCATTGTGATAAATTAACCCATTCCTTTAATCTTGCAACCTCTATTCCTAAGAAATACAGAAGATGACCCAAATTTTTTTGTTAGAAAATGATGTTGAAACTTGAAAGTATTGCTTAAGTTCTTTAATTCCTCAATTGTCTATTTGTGACTACAATATTATACACATACACAACCAACACAGTCAACCTAGATGCGCCCTATCGTATGAAGATTGAATGATCAACCTGACTCCTTTGTAACCCATAAGCTAACACAATGTCATTGAACTTGTCAAACCATGTCTGCGGGGATTGCTTCAACTCATAGATCGCCTTATGAAGCTCACACACTTTATTTGACTTCCCTCGACCTTAAAGACTTCTTCTATGAGGTCTTCATGAAGAAAGGCATTTTTAACATCAAGTTGGAGTAAGGACCAACCATAGTTAATTGTAGTGTTTTAAATAGCTTTGTTATATAGTGTGTAGCTTACACTACAAAGTGTAGCTTAGCCTTAATGCCACATAGCTCAAAAAAAAAGAAGCTTTAGTCACATGTAGCCTACACTATATGCTAATTTTGCATACACCGCATGTTGCATAGTCTATGGCACGCACTACGTAGCTTACACTACAAGTTATTTTTTACTAAAACATTAAAATCAATTACGTTTTCAATGATTTGTTACATTTTTCATTTTTTAATTAAAAAGTAGTTAATATTTTTAATGATTTTCGTATGATAATATAAGTAATTGTATTAAATCAATTATGTTGATATTTCTTAACCTTTATACTTGATGTTAGCCTATTTTTCCTATTATTTTAGGTTGTTTTTGGTTGCACCAAATGTCATTAAATTTCATGATTAATCAGACTAATTTGGTGCAAAATATCATAAAATTTCATGATATTTGGTGTAGCTAAGCACAACCTTAATTCAAAATATAGTAGTGTGTAGCTTACGTTATACGTTTTGTAGCTTAAACCTCATGCTTCAGAGGGATGAATGCTACGCTACACATTATTAGCTATTTAAAACATTGGTTAATTGCAATTGAAAGAATAACACGAAAATAATTTAGCTTAGCAAATGGAGAGCGTTTCAATGTAATCAACTAAGAGTTTGAGTGTATTCCTTCGTAACTAAACAAGCTTTCAATCTTTCGACTACTCTAACAAGTTGAAACTTAATGGTGCACACCCATTTGTATCCAACAACACGCTTGGTAGCCGGAAGATGGGTTGGCTCCCAAGTACCAGTGTGATAAAGTGCAACCATCTCTTCTTCCATAGCCTGCTTCCACTCATGAGACAAGGCTTCCTAATATGAATTGGGAACATAATGGAAGCAAAGAGAACGCAAATTTGTGAAATTTGGGAGATAAACAATGAAAGAGACTGATACGAAATTAGGATGTTTGGTATAAGACTGCTGACCTTTTTTTTTTTGTACAATGGGAAGATTTGAAGAATCATGAGGTACATGATCAAAAGGCTGGGAAGAAGATGTGGTAGATGGAAAGTCATGGACAACTTCACTTTCTCCCTTCTTCCATTGTGAGAAAATCTTGAGACTAGGTTTAATTGTAGGAAGAGACTGAGCTGTGGAAGAAATTGTTGGATAGAATGGACCTCTACATGGGAGAGGCACTACCTCTACATGGTAGAGGCACTGGCACTGTAGAAGAAGACTGAGGGTCTTCCATTGTAACAATTTTACATTCATCTGAAAAGAACGGTGTCAATTTAAAGAAGGTAATATTGGCACACATGATTTGTTTATGAAGACTAGGTTTGTAACACCTATAACCTCTGTGTTCTAGAATATCCAAGAAACTTATTTTATTACTCAAGGATCTAATTTATTAAAACCCGATTCCAATCTATGGACAATGCACATGCACCTAAAAACTTTAGGGGGAAGAGAAAATAATGGAGTCTTAAGAAACAAAACAGAATGAAGTGAGCGACCCACTAAAATTGTGGAAGGCTTTTGATTAATTAGGTAATATGCGATTAGAATGACATCACTCCAAAAGACCTTTGGAACATTCATATGAATTAATAACGCATACGTAACTTTCAACAAGTAATGATTTTTTTATTTTTTTTATTTTTTATTATTATTATTTTTTTTAATCCAGCAATGCCATTTTTTTGTGGCTTGTGGGCACACGATGTTTGATGCAAAATGCAATGTTCAGAAAACTAAGAATTAAATGATTTTTTTTTTTTTTTTTTTTGGAAGACGTAGGGTGTCCCCGCCCCTTTTAAGGCGAGATTATTCCCTGCAGATACACACAAGAATTAAATGAATTTGATACGGACTCTTTTGCATTGTTAGACCGAAGCATACATAACGTGGAATTAAATTGATTCTGCACCTTCATATGCTACATTTTAAAAATAAAAAATAACTCATATTAATCTTTCATTAAATAAAGCCAAGTCATTTGAGAGTCATCAATAAAAGTAACAAAATACTTATACTCGGACATTTTAGAGACTGGAACAGGACCTGGAATATCTGAATGTATTAAAGCAAATGGAGCTTTACTATCCTTTTCCACTTATGGAGGAAAAGAGACCTGCTGGTGTGATGGGGACATTAGAGGACCTACTCGGATGTACCAGAGATGATGACGACCACCCCACATTAGGGCAACGTTCTTTGTGGATGGGAGACGAGTTCCAGATGGGGCACGCCGAACTATTTTGAAGACTCCACATGCATTGCATATGCATAAGGAAGACCCTACTTTGGAATGATGCATGTGGGCTGCTTAGAAAACAATTTTAGTCATATGATTTTTATTGTGTCGATTCGAACATTGGATCTTGTCGATCAGGCCATCGGGCTGCCAGATCTTTTAGATCTGGGCCCCTTGGACTCTGATCTTGTTTCCTTTATGTTTTATGATTTATTTGATGGTTGAGATTGATAATAAATGTTTTAGTTTTCTTATTTTGGATGATGGACCATTTCACTTAAATGAGTGGCATAATTGTAATTATTCTGATTTTTTAATATAAAAGCACGGGACTGGGGGGGTCCAACCCTAGTGGTGTTATTGAAAAGAAAGAAAAAAGAGAGAAGCTCTCTCGTATGAAGGAATTTTTCTCCTTGGGTTTTAGCGTTTGTGAGAAACTCTTCATTCCAATTGAATTGTGGGAGGGTAAAAGCTTGTTTGGTGGTGGATTCCCCAAGGTATATTCTTCCTCTTTCTCTTCTTCAAAATGTATTCTTCTTCTTATCTTGTCTTCCTCTTTCCTCTTCCATTACAACTTTCTAAACTCATCAAAATCCCACTCAATCCTCCCTCTTTCTTTTCCTTTACCTAGACATGTGTGGACTCGCACATGCACACGCACACACGTGCGTTTGTACGGGCAGCCACGTATGGGCCCCCATTTGGGGTTTTCCCTCTTTGATTTTCCTAAAAAACTCCCTAATCCCTAGATCATTTGAATCCCTAAAAACTCCATTCTTAAATCTCCATCCATAAATACAAAACTCTAATGAAAATATGATGTTTTTTTTTTTTTTTTTTTTTTTTGTGCAACTTTTCCCAAACCAGAATTTTGCTTGTATCTTTGTTTATCCATGTCGTAGTTGCACTACCCACACTAGATTGGAAGTCTCTACTTCCAAGTGGGCCACTCTTGAATTATTTTATATTTTCGTGAATCCCGTACGTGATAACATAGTATCTTCGTGTTATAAATCTGAATTTCTGAATGTATTAGTGGATATGCTTGATTTTACATGTTGGTTGTTGAAATTAATGTGTAATTGATCTCTCATCTTGCATCCTAGGATAGTTTCCATCATCCTACACCATGGTGTTTACTTAACTCACAGAACTCACGTTCTAACTTTGACACACTGGATAATGATAGAATGATACTCTTGAGACTCTTCAAAGGTGAGTGACCAAGACGACAATGCACTGGAGAGGAGAGATACTCGTTTGTGTTGTTGCTCCAACCAATGTTTTAAATATCGTTATCTCGTATGTATCCATATCCCAAGGGTGTGATACATTAAAACAATATTTAAAACATTAGTTGGAGCAACAGCACAAACAAGTATCGGTTGTATCGCATAATGTATTGTTGTTGTTGGGAAACATGAGAACATTGGGAAATTGGTTGAATTTTTCAATGAAACTTTAGGGATTGTTGAAAAAGACATCAATACACACTTTGAAATCAAAACATTACAAAAAAAATTGCACATAATGGAGGTTTCCTTTATATGCGGTCCTAATATATGTGCTTTCCAATTGAACTGATGCAAGTATATTCAAAGTCTATTCATATAATTTATAAACATAAGAAATGTATGGAAACATAAGCAATACATTCAAAAGCAAAAGAAGAATCACTAGATCATGTTACATCAGTGTTCGAATTATCTCCGATATTATCGAAATATCTCCGATAAGATAACACTGGTAGCGACACCAATAACACTGGTAGTATCAGAAATTCCAAGTATTAGCAATGTATCGCCAACATATCAATATCGCTAATGTAATCGTCAATATTTTCAAATATGTAAATTCTAGGTGTCACTAGTGTCTTGACGACATTTCAATAATATCGCCAACGTATTGATATCGTCAAAATTTTTATTCCAATTTTTTTCGTGGGCGCATGGTTGTATATAGTTTTCAATTTGTTATTAATAATATTGATAATATCTAGATATTATCGATATCACAACATGCGAGATATTGAGACCACAATCTTTTTTTTCCTTTCCAATTGTTGATGATTACTTGGTGAAATATCATGTGTTGTTGGTATTTTGCAATATCAATGGATGTTTGGTTGGAAGGTTAGATGGTTAAATAGGCTGGAGGGAATGGTTGAACTGATTTCTTATAACAACACATATTTTTAAGGCCTCATTAAATGGAAACTTGTTATGTATGCATTCTTTTTGCAATTTTTATTTTTATTTTTATTTTTTATTTTTTATTTTTTATTTATTAATTTTTAAATATGCAAATATGTACATTTTAACATCTCCTGAAGTTTCGCTGAAAATTCCACCGTTTTTCTTATATGCTTCCCCTCATTTTCAGTTATCAACGATATTATTGGTGATATCGATATTTTTTCCGTATCCTTGGCCAGCAAAACTTGTAGCGAACAATTAAGAGTTACAATTTGATAGTAAAGGCCACCATGTTCATGCTCTCCACCAGTCCTCTTATTCGTCTTTAGATCCCAAAAAAACACATTGTGAAGGGTAAAAAGTTATAGAACAATTAAGAGATCTTGTTAGTTTACTAACTGAGATCAAACTAAAGTGGAATTTAGGGACATAAAGAGCAGAAGACAATGAAAGTGGGGGACTAACATGAACCATACCTACTCCACATACTTCGGATAGGGTACCAAAGTAACACATGAATTCGTCAAAGGTGAACTAACTAAGGAAAATATATTGGACATGCCTATTATATGGATCAGATGCTCCTGAATCAATGATCCATGGAGTCTGAGATTGAGATTCTAAACAAGTTATACTTAAATTACAAATGTAGCCATAGAGAGGAAAAAGAAACACCAAGTAGGTTGAGTCTTCAATAACTTGGCGTACTCATCTATAGTGAGCATGACCACTTCTCTCAAGCCAGTGGATGACTAAGTTGGAGTCATGTAACTAGACGGACAAGAACCACTGTTATCTTCAGAAGAAGAGGCTTGGTTAGCCTAGTCATGTTTCCCATGGATAACCCAATACCTCTCCACCGTGTGATTAATTAGCCCAAATTGATTACACTTCCAAGGCCTACGACCTCTACCATGACCTTTGCCAGAATCAGAACGACCACCTTTACCACCTTAATTACCATGTCCACCACAACCTCCTCATCTAGTAAATGACATTGACATGGATCTGTATTTGTTTCCACTAGACTTTATATTAGAATCAAAGGATACATGCTGTAGACGGGTATAGACATCGTTTAATGACGGAACATCTTTACAACCCAAGATTTGTGCATGCACTGGCTCATATTCTAGTTTCAAACCAGATAGTAACTTGGCCAAACAAAACACTTCTGGTTGCTGTTTTGCTTCTTTAGATTGCTAGTAAGCAGCAGACACATTCAACTCTTCCCATATGCTTTCGACTTATGAGAAATATTCACCTAGGGATTTATCACCTTGTTGGAATGTGAAGATTTCTTTGAACAACTGATAAGTATGTGGGATTTTTTCTCCAATGAATACATCTTCCATAGAGTATTCCAAACTTCTTTGCCTATCAAGAATATCACATTCTCAATCACGTATATTTCCATACTGTTCCACAACCACTTCATAATATGAGCATTCTCCTGAACCATTTGTTATACTTTGTTTTCATATCAGGTTTCTCCATGGTCAAATACTTTGCTCCATTGGACTTGGTAGAGGCAATTTGTGCCCCTAAAGAGTCAAGTGGATTTACATAACTAGTTCTATACACTTCATGCTTCATCTCCATTACAACCCAATATAATAAATAGATGAGAATTTGAGCACTGCTTACATTGCTCCCAAGGGGATGATTACTCTAGCTGCATTCTCCAACACGGTATATGCTTCACGTTTGAAGCGCTAATCAGCAGCCCAACACTTCCATGATCGCACGCTTGAATATGTAGCAATCACCTACTCATCACCACACTTTTTCACACGCAAGCCATATAAGAGGTTGAAACACTAAAGAAAAGATACCATAGGTTCCTTAAGGAATGCTCAGCCCAGGAGCGAATGAAAAGGAGAAAAGGAAATGAAGGAGAAAGGGATTTAAGAGGTAAGATGGTTAAAGATCTGAGCTTGATTGATATTGCTCTGATACCATGAAAGTTTTTTATTAAGAGAAAGATAAGAGGCAAGAGAGAGAGAGAAAATAACAAAATGAAAAAGAGGGAAAGAGATGTCAAGGTTGGATGTTCCCACCCTCTTGCTTTTGTCATAAAACCAAAATACCAAAAATACCCCTTTATACAATTTACAATGTAAGTCCCTGAGAATATACAGTATGTATTTAAGGAGAGGAAATAAGTTTGGAAATGGAGGATTAGATAGGCTTAATGACAATATTGCCCATATTAATTGACTTTCACACAGAGCTTCTATTTAAAAGCGCTACCCTTATTTTACTTGGTTATCATGTCTGGGGAGGGAAGATGTGATCATGAATTCTTCAACATAGAAATTTTCTGTTTTGAAGGTTGACATCTTGAAGTTGATTATGTGTATTTGTGTTGAACTTGATTGAGTTTCTCAAAGGCTTGTTGGCTTGGCGAGTTCCTGAGAAAATATCTAGTTTCTTAGTTTGTTTCTCTTGAGACTAGTGTTTTAAATAGTTACATTGTATAGCATGTAGCTTATGCTACGTAGTGTAACGTAGCCTTAACACTACGTATCTCATGAAAATAGCTTTAGTCATGTGTAGGCTGTAGCCTATGCTGTATGATACTTTTGCGTGTGCCGCATGCTACATAGACTATGCTCAACGCTATGTAGCTTATATTACAATTTATTTTTCACTACAACATTAAAATTAATTAATGTTTTCAATAACTGGTTACATTTTTCTATTTTCAATAAAAATAGTTGATCTTTTCAATACTTTTAGTAAAATAATACAAGTAACTATATTGAATCAGTCTCGTTGCTCCTTTATATTTAATCACTGTCCTTTCCTATTACTTTAAGTTGTGTTCAGTTGCACCAAATATCATGAAATTTTGTAAATTTTATTATTAATCAGTCTAATTTAGTGTAGAATATCACGAATTAATACAACCTTGATTAAAAATTTAGATGAAGCATGTTGCTTGCGCTACACGCTATGTAGCTTACGCCGCACGCTTCAGAGGAGTGAACGCTACGTTGCATGCTATTCCTTTTAAAACACTGCTTGAGATTATATTAGAATGACATGGATTTTTGTCCTCTTATTTCCCTAATTTTTAACTCAATATAACCATTTGTTTTCAGTCAATATGGTTATGGTTTTTTTTTTTTTTTTTTTTTAATATTATTATTATTATTATTATTATTATACAATGTCTACAATGCCATCCTCGAGTTTGTAATAGGGTTTGGTATGAGTTAGGGAGGGTTAGCCTAAGCTTAACTTGATTATCAGGCCTAAAGTTAGGATTGGGCCTGCTTGGTTAGTAATCGGGTTGAGGCCCATTCCTGGCTGTTAACATCACAAATGGGCCTATTCTCGGGCTTGGTTTTGGCCTTAATAGAGAATTTTGCCAAACTTAGGCCCAACTTGACCGGTTTTATTAATTAGGCTTCAAAATCAGGTTCATACCTGACTTGTTGGCTGCTATATACCCGAGCCGACTCTTATTGGGCTCAAACTTGAGGTGTGCTATGTTGGAGGAGAGAGAAATCTATCCCCCACCTTGAAGGTTGCGCCTAGACTCTGGAAAGACCAAATAACCTTAATCCCTTCTCTTTTTATCACCCATATCACACGCATTGGTCAATGAGAGGATGCCATGTGGCACTCCCATCCTCTCAACCAATCACAACCCTCTTAAGTCACCATTTACCTCCCAAACTTCACCAAAATAACCAAAATGCCATCCCATATACCTATAAATGCCCCGACTCATTCCATTTCAACACACACCATTACCTTGAGAGAGAGAGAGAGAGAGAGAGAGAGAGAGAGAGAGAGAGAGAGTTCATTCCAGCCCATAGGCTAGCCTAGCCATGCCCATGCCCTCCTACACACCCCGACCATCTAGTGCAGCTCAAGCCCCAAACCTTGTGACAATCTATTCATCTACCACCCTCTCATAGCTCTCTCATCGGATATCCCAAGTCATCGATCAAGTTGTATTCATCATTTTCATCATTCCTCATCTAGCATTTGCATCATCGCATCTTTTGGAACAAATACACTCGCGATAACTATCGGCCTATATTATCGTTATCGCACCACCGCGAGACGATACACTCGCGATAACCCCCGGAAGATACCAAAAAATCCAAAATCCAGATATCGGCCGATATATCATCGATATCGCACCAAAAAACCCAAAAATTTGAATTAGAAAAAAAAAAAAAAAAAAAGAAATCAGAGAGTACCTGCCTGTAGCGGTGATCGGAGGTGGGCCATTCGACAGGTAAGTACGATTTTCTTGCCATTTTCTTCAACTTCCCTCTTTCTCGGAGATTCCGGTGAGGAATCAGGCCGGATCGACAAACTGTTCCTTCCAGAACGAGATTTGAGGAGTTGCGTGCATGAAAGACGGATCGGACTGCGTGGATGGGGGTAAAAATGGAGAGGGAAAGTGAAAGAGGGGCGCGGATGGGGAAATCGGATTGCGTACTGAGTTACTCAGTATGCTCTTATCGTACTGAGTAAATTCTGTAGGGCCCATTGTGAATTCATGTGGTTTATCCACACCGTCCATATGTTTTTCCATATCATTTTAGGGGTTGAGCCCAAAAATAAAGTATATCAAAATCTCAAGTAGACCATACCAAAGGAAACAGTGGAAATATTGATTTCTACCGTTGAAATATTTATAAGGCCCCCAATGATGTTTATTTGTCATCCAAACTGTTCATAATATCACAAAGACATGGATTAATGGAAAAAACAAATATCATCTTGATCTAAAACTTCTGTGGGCCCCCAAGAACTTTTCAACGGTAGACTTCAATTCAAACTGTTTCAGGTGGTGTGGTCCACTTGAGCTTTGGATATGATTAATTTTTCGTTTAAAGCCCTGAAATTATATGATAAAACGGATGGACGGAATTAATAAAATGCTCGAATGACAGTGGGCCCCATAGAGTTTACTCAGTACGCAGTGCGTAATCCGCTTCGGCGGATGGGGTAAAGGCTTGTTGTGGTGCGTTACTCAGTACGCTCTTATCGTACTCAGTAAACTCACTTGGGCCACCTTTAATGTATGTGGTCCATCCGCGCCGTCCATCCGCTTTTCCATCTAACTTAAGGGTTGATCCCAAATTTTAGAAAATATAAGATCATACCACAGGAAATAGTGGTGATACTGATTTCCACCGTTGAAACCTTTCTCCACTGTTTTCTATGGTGGGGTCCACTCGAGCTCTGGATCTGACCTATTTTTTGGCTCATGCTATAAAATGATCTCTTCAAATGTATGGACGGTGTAGATAGAAAAAATACATCATGGTGGGACCCACCTAACTTGGTGACGTCCTGTGCGACGGGCGTTCATATGAGATTACGTACTCAGTACGCTCTTATCTTACTGAGTAAACTCTGTTGGGCCCACCGTGATTACACGTGGTTTATCCACGCCGTCCATTCGTTTTTAATGATCAATTTAGGTGTTGAGCCCAAAATTGAACCATATCCGCAACTCAAGCGGACCACATTACAGGAAACAGTGTTGAATGAACGTTGACCATTAAAAACGTTTTAGGAGCCATAAAAGCTTTGGATCAACCTGATATTTATTTTTTCCCTTCATCTGGGTCTTTAGGACCCAATCAACAGATTGGATGTCAAATAAATAGTACAGTGGGCCTTAGGAGGATTTTAATGGTGGATATCCAATCATTATTGTTTTCCTTTGGTGTGGTCCACATGCGATTTTTTGTATCAATCCCTAAAATGGTGGATATCCCTATGATTTTTTGTATCAATCCCTAAAATGATCCGTAGAAATGGATGAACGGAATGGATGAAACAAATACATTATGGTGGGGGCCCACAGAGCACCGACCACCAGCCATGAGGTCGGTGTCAGGGGGAGTAGCCAATCCATCTCCCCGCGTGCGGAAGATACTGACGGGTTGCGTAGCCAGACTGGCTACTGAAGTGACGCACCAAGTTCTGTGGGGCCCACCATGATGTATGTGTTGTATCTACACCGTCCATACATTTGGGTATATCATTTTAAGGCATGAGACAGAATGAGCTAGATCCAAATTTGGAGTGGACCCCACCGCAAAAAACAGTGGGGAGAGGGACGCCCACCGTTGAAATCTTCCTAAGGTCCACTATGATGTTTATCTGAGATCCAACTTGTTTATAGTTTACAAGTTTAGACAGACATGAAAGAAAGGAAAAAAACAAATTTCAGCTTGATCGAAAACTTTTGTGGCCCTTACAAATTTTTAATGGTGAGCGTCACTCTCTCCACTGTTTTCTATGGTGGGGTCCACTCGAGCTTTGGATCTGACTCATTCTTTTTCTCATGTCCTAAAATGATATCTCTAAATGGATGGATGGTGTGGATACAACACATACATCATGGCGGGCCCCACAGAACTTGGCGCGTCACTTCAGGGTCCACCATGTCATTTACTTTCCATCCGACTTGTTGATATGTTCATATACACACTTATATGAAGTGAAAACATGCTGGGAATAAAACAGTCACAGCTCTGTAGGGTAAAACATGCTGTAAATGTAATATCTACTGTTCATCTGATGATCCGTACATACAAAATATAAGCCTGATTAAAAAACTATTATGGGCCACACTAATGGGAACGATGTAAAACTTCTTCCAAATTGATAAATTCACGTTGTGAGGCCCACCTGAGTTTCTTTTATCAGGATGAATTTTGTACCTTCTCTTTATTTTAATGAGTTACACCTGATTAACGACTTTGATTGAAGTTCCACATCATGGTGGCCCCTAATTACTAACCTATTGTTGGCATCAAATCTCATTGTTTCATGTGGTGTGGCCCATCTGAGTGGTGGATCTATCTGATTTTGATATATTTATAAATATCATGCATTCAATTTAAATATAATTGCATTAGTTCAGTTAAACATCGCATAGCTTAGGACCCTATACAAAAGAAATTTATAATGTGCATCTTTTTTTTTTGTTTGAGATGTTATGATTTAAAAGTGTGTATTAAGGGCCTTTTTAACAATCCCCAAAGTTTCATTAAAAAATTCAACCATATTCCCAATGTTTCCCCATGTTTCCCAAAAAGTGCGATAAACAAAGCGATACAAACGATATATCTCGTGCGATAACCGATACGTATCTGTATCCCAAGGGTGCGATACATTGTGCGATATCAATATTTCGAACACTGGTTCCAAACCCCCTGCTCCTCTAGTCTGTTCAAGCATGTTCTCTGGGGTTTGTTGGTTTTCTTCGGATCTTACCACATCAGAAACTCGAATTGGTTAGACTATTTTCTTTTCTTGTCATCTCTTTTAGGTGAATGGGTGTTGGTAGATCGCCTTAACGATCTCTCACTCAATCACAAGTTAGATACTAATCATTTTCCTTTTCTTTTTTGTCTCTCTAAGGTAAACGGGTGCTGGCGGATTGCCTTGACGATCTCTCACTCCCAATCCTAAGTTAGACACTCATAGTGTCACAGTTGTAGGGTGCCAGCCTGCGGCTAACTAGTTAGTAGATAGGTTCATTTGCCATTTCTTTCCAGATATATAAACAATAGGCTAATCAATCCCCTGAAATCTATTTGATTCCACAAAGTAGAGACTATGCTTACGTGTGGGCGAAGAGGGTTCCTAGCACCTTCATTCATCATCGAGGTCCCTTACTTGGAATCCTAGGTTGCAGATCAAGAGTTGTTATTAAATAGGGATCCCCGGATTCTTTGGTTTCTAAAGATTCTGCAGTGTCTAGCCGACTATGGAAATCTGAGTTACTAGCTAGTGGTGACTCCAAGTCAAACGTTTCATATTCCGTTCTGAGTCAAGCCACAAAAGCACATGAGCAAAAGCCTGAAAAGGGCCCCGTGGGTGCGACCTTGATATCCAACGTTCACACCACCCTAAGAATTTTTATTAGTGTTTCACCGATTTATTATAACATCTTGAAAAGTGTTCATTGGAATCATGCACCATGGTGTGCCAGTCCAAGTAATTCTCTTAGTTCCCTATACCGGTTACTAATAACTAGGATAATGCATTCACGCTCCATTTGCATGCATAACTTTTATTGAATAGTGAGCTTAACACGTCCTCTATATTGGGGAAGTGGCACGTGCAAAGTATGTGGAGAGAGGAAAGGAGAGAAAAATTGGGAGAGCTTTTTGGAGGGGAGAGATAAAAAAGGAGGGAAAGGGTGCCAAACATAGGATTGTGCCACTCACGTACAAAAAGGAGTGGGTAAAATTTGAGCCATTTGTTTACACGGATAAATCCAAAGCATCACTTTATAAGCATGCAGATTTTCAAAATTCCATAAATACGCTTATCAATTTTGGAAATCTTATTTAATGTCCCAAATCTCAAAGGTCATGACTCTCCTAAAAGTAATTGGATGGGCAAAGATGTCTGTTTGCTGTTGGTGTGATATATAGTGGAGATATTATTCTGTTTCTTTTCCCAATCTAGATTCTTCTCTGATGAAAAAGTTAGTAGATTTTTTAGTATACTAGGAGTGGAAGCTCCTCCCTTGTGACAAATGTTTAAAATACACACTCATGCCTCTTGAGAAGAATTTTTGGGTGGCATTCTTCACGGTGATTGATAGAAGCGATATTTATGGGACTACCATAAATCACTATTTTGATCACTTGAATCTAAATTTAGTAATGTAATATTGACTCTTGATGTTGAGGAACTTCACATTAGTTCAATAAGCACTACATGATTTGGATTAGGAGTTGTTTGTGAAATCTACCAATTTGCATAGTGTACAACAAGATGCAACACCTATATCGGACGATACTGTCTTTGGGATAATGTTAAATGAGATCATGAGTTTGGTTTTCTCCTTCCTCTTGGATGTGCCTTCTCCACTTTGAGAATTGTTATGCATCTAGTTCTGCCTGAAGATTCTTTCTTTGCATCCCTTCCTTTCTTACTCCATATTTAGTCAAATGATCCATAATGTTTGATTATGCAGCTGACAAATGATAATTATGTGTGGTGATGTTTATAGTTTAAAGAAAGCGTCTCACAATTTGCACAAGAAAGTATTGCTCCACATGCTGCAAAAATAGACGTGACGAACTATTTCCCGAAGGTATGAAGTGTTACCTCCGAATTTCTTTTGATATTTAATATGGAATTTTAATAATAATAATAATAATTATTATTGGCTAGGATGTTAACTTGTGGAAGCTCATGGGCGATTTCAATCTCCATGGCATTACTGCACCAGGTATTGTTTGTCATTCATTCTAAATGGGAATAATACATACCATCAATGCTGTCAAAATCATTATCGTATTGCAAATCGTAATATAGCCTAATAGGGGTTGAATTGTATTGAATCACAAATCATAAGATTTTTTATGATCTTCTTAAAAATATGAAAGATATAAATAAATTAGAAAAAAAAATTAAAAATCAGCAATCATCCTTTTATCATCAATATGTACCAAGTAATACCATGTCTTGATAGTGTTAAAGGATTCTTATCTTTAAGTCTTTCAAGAAATTTTCCTTAAAAACATACAAGGATCCTTTAATAATTTATGTTCTTGTTAACTTTCTTGGTTGTAGAATCACGTTGGAAAAGTGGCATTTGATTTTATAGATTGATGGAAAAAGATATTTTGATTTCTAACCATCATTCCACAATACGTACAAGTCAACATGATTGTAACCATCCATAAAAACATTTCCAGATAAGTCATACATCAATATGGTGTTTTAACTAGCTAAGAAGTAAGAAACAATAAAGAAAGCTATACGGTTTAACTTTGAAGATGATATATATCATTTAATCTCTTATAAAGAACAAAATAAAATAATTTATTGTCAATTTGTCTTTGTGGTGAAAATTTTCTACAGAAACCCAGCTCGACCTGCATGACCAACTCTGCGTAGGGGTCATCTTTTGTTGAGTTTAGTCGGCCCTTTTTCCTACGTTTTGTTGAGTCCCCATATAGATCTAGGCCATATAAAGTAGTTGCATTGCATTGGTATCATTGTTTTTACCCTTTTCTCGCACATAGATCTATGACAATTTACTTGTCATTCCTGGTGTATGCCCACGCGCACTGGTCGTGAGTTCGGTCTCCATTACACCATGGACTTCGATCAATTTACCAAGGCTATGGAGGGCTTAACTAAGAAAATGGATCAACAGTTTCGAACCTTGAGGGATAATATCGTGCAACAGTTTGCGCATCAGGATGATAGGTTCGCGCGTCTAGAGGAGAGTTGTGCGTCTAGAGGCTGGTATTCCAATTGCCACTGTAGGTGGAGCCTAGGTGACCCCCGACACTGGGGTTGTCGATCAGTCCCAAGTTGTGGGCCCTGATCCTCCTAGGGATGGTTTGGGCGCAGACCAGGCCCATGGGCCTAACAACAGACACGATGGGGTGTATCCATTGCCACTCACACACAATCGTGATCCTATTCTTCCTGCCCAATGGGAGGGCCATGATGAGGTGCGTCATCAGCACCCCCAGAGATATCATGAGCATGAGGACCCTGCTTTTAGGGTCATGAAGGGCATCAAGGTTGACGCCCCTAGTTTTGATGGGAGATTGGACCCCAAAGTTTTTTCCTGACTGGTTAGTAGACATGGACCACTTCTTTGAGTGGCATGGTCTCCCAGACCCATGATGAGTCAGGTTCGCCAAGATGAAATTGGTGGGCCAAGCAAAACTATATTGGGGGAATGTGGAGTGTCATTGTGAGCGATTTGGAGAGGGGTCAGTTCTCTTTTGGATTGAGATGAAAGAGTTGATACGAGAGAAATTTGTTCCCCTTTCTTATAGGTAGAAGCTGTTGGATCAATGACACATTTTGTGCCAAGGATCCATGACGATGACCGAATACATCGCCAAGTTCGATGAATATATGATGAGGTGCGATGTGGATGAGGACCCTGCTGTGGTTCTCTCCCGTTTCCGTATGGGCCTTAAGCCTGAGCTTCAGCGAGAGCTCACGCTTCACATGGTCACCAGTCCGGAACATGCTTACCAGTTGGTGCAGGAACTGGAGCAACGTGTGTGCCAGTCCAATGTGAGGAGGATTGATTTTCGACCTACTATGCATAGAGTAGCTCTGCAGGGAGCAAGACTTCGGGTCGGAATTCTACCCAAAGCTCAACCTGGTACACAACCAGTCAACAAAAATCGAAGTAATAATATGGCTGGACTAAGTACTAGGCCCGCGATGCTAGGGCAGTGCTACCACTGTGGTGGCATGGGTCACATCGCTGCCGAGTGTTCAAATAAGGGTGGGCGCATTGCCTTTGTTTCTGAACACCTCACAGAAGAAGTGGCAGATAAAGTTGATGGTGATCAGGGTGATGAGGAGATTATTATCCCCTCCCTTGACCCGGCTAGTGACGCCGAGGATGATGTTGTGGAGACTATACCACTTGCAGTGGTGAGGTGCACCTTGACCTAGATGAAGGAAAGCGAAGATTGGCGCAGAACCACCATTTTCCACACTTACGCCAAGTACGGAGAAAAGAGCTGCAAAGTGATCATAGACAGCGGGAGCTGTGAGAATGTAGTTTCCCTAGTTACTTTGAGTCGCCTGGGGTTGAAGTCAATCCCTCACCCCAACCCATATAGAGTTTCTTGGGTGGATGTGACATCCCTCCCTGTGACCCAGCGATGCCTTGTTCGGATTGAGTTTGGACCATACAAGGACAAGTTATGGTGTGATGTGGTCACGATGGATGTTGTCCATATCATCTTGGGAAGGCCATGACTTTATGACAAAGATGTTATAATATTCGGGCGTACGAATAATCGTGTATTTAAGCATGAAGGAAAGAAGCTTGTCTTGAGCCTGCTCTAAGGTGTGCCAAAACGGTTACGTAATACGGGTCCGTATCGGTCCGATACGGGCGTAACGGTTGACCCGTAACGGGCTGCCCGTAACGATCGAAAAACGGTAATTTTTTTTTCCATTTTAAGCTCTTTTTTGTTGTTTTTTTTTTTTCAAATTTCTTGCTTCCAAACTACTTCTCACTTCTTCTACTACCAATTTCGACCAACCTTGGTTGGGTATTTGAGATAAAAACACATTGTATTGCGGCTTTTGTTGAATCGAAGCTCGGTGGGCCATTTTTCAGAAATTCCGAATTCGTCAAAAATAGGTATTTATACTTTTTTAAACATGTTTTGCTGTTTTAATCATGCCATATGATGTGTTAATCATAGTAGAACATGTTAATGTACATTTTTCAGATTTGGGGTGCCATTTAATATTTTTTAAATATTTTTTTCTATTTACGCATGTATTTTGACCCCTTTTTAAAAAATTCGAAAAATCAATTTTTAATGGTTGTTTTACTGTTTTAATCATGCCATATGATGTGTTAATCATATTAGAACATATTAATGTGCATTTTACAGATTTGGGGTGCCATTTTATATTTTTTATTATTTTTTTTCTATTTACGCATGAATTTTGAACCTTTTTTTAAAAATTCGAAAAATCAATTTTTAATGGTTGTTTTACTGTTTTAATCATGCCATATGATGTGTTAATCATATTAGAACATATTAATGTGCATTTTACAGATTTGGGGTGCCATTTTATATTTTTTATTATTATTTTTTTCTATTTACGCATGAATTTTGAACCTTTTTTTAAAAATTCGAAAAATCAAATTTTAATGGTTGTTTTACTGTTTTAATCATGCCATATGATGTGTTAATCATATTAGAACATATTAATGTGCATTTTACAGATTTGGGGTGCCATTTTATATTTTTTATTAATTTTTTTCTATTTACGCATGAATTTTGAACCTTTTTTTTTTAAATTCGAAAAATCAAATTTTAATGGTTGTTTTGCTGTTTTAATCATGCCATTTGATGTGTTAATCATAGTAGAACATATTAATGTCCATTTTACAGATTTGGGGTGCCATTTTATATTTTTTAAATATTTTTTTCTATTTACGCATGAATTTTGAACCTTTTTTTTTTTAAATTCGAAAAATCAATTTTTAATGGTTGTTTTGTTGTTTTAATCATGTCATATGATGTGATAATCATAGTAGAACATATTAATGTGCGTTTTACAGATTTGGGGTGCCATTTTATATTTTTTATTATTTTTTTCTATTTACGCATGAATTTTTACCTTTTTTTTTTTAAATTCGAAAAATCAATTTTTAATGGTTGTTTTGCTGTTTTAATCATGCCATATGATGTGATAATCATAGTAGAACATATTAATGTGCATTTTATAGATTTGGGGTGCCATTTAATATTTTTTTAAATATTTTTTTTCTATTTACGCATGAATTTTGACCCTTTTTTTTTAAAATTCGAAAAATCATTTTTTAATGGTTGTTTTGCTGTTTTAATCATGCCATATGATGTGATAATCATAGTAGAACATATTAATGTGCATTTTACAGATTTGGGGTGCCATTTTATATTTTTTAAATATTTTTTTTCTATTTACGCATGAATTTTGACCCTTTTTTTAAAATTCGAAAAATCAATTTTTAATGGTTGTTTTGCTGTTTTAATCATGCCATATGATGTGTTAATCATAGTAGAAAATGTTAATGTGCATTTTACAGATTTGGGGTGCTATTTAATATTTTTTTTGTATTCTCGAATTAGTGACTTTATATTTTTATTTGCTTATATTGGACAGGTTTTGGAGCTTCTTAGGGTTTAGTATTTTAGTTAGAACATAAAATCATCTTTATTAACATAGGTCATACAGACATACACTCGTCTACCTAAACTTAAAGAAATGTCTGGGTCTGGCCAACAACAAGTGAGGATATTGGATGTCAACATTGTGAGAGGGTTGGTGGTACTAGGCACCAAATGAAGTGCAACTATTGTGATAGACATGTGACTGGTGGAATTACCCGTCTTAAACAATATTTAGCACATCGAAAGGGTCAAGTTGCCCCATGTGCCAGAGTACCGAGAGATAATGCTTTTAATGCAAGCTAGTCTGGATGAGTCGAAGGGTAAACGTGCTGCTGTACAAAAGAAGAAAGATGATATTTTGGATGCAGCTCGACAGGAGGTGTTTGGTCCTGAATATATGGGCGTTCGTGATGAAGATATTATTGATTCTGACGAAGATTCAGATCGGGAATTAACTATAGCTAGGAGAGAGCTTGCGTGTAGCTCGTGAAGAGGAAGAACGTCGCCGCATGTTTGGCACGCATGGGTCAGTGCGTGATACAGGGGGGGGGGGGGCAGTGGGAGTGGGAGTGGGAGTGCAACTGCTTCTGCAGGTGGGACTGAGGGTCGGGGGGGTAGGTTTGGTGGGTTACGACGTATGTTTGGGAGCCAACGACAGACATCTTCACATGATGCCCCTATATGTGAAGATGAAGAAGTAAATGAGCCTAGGAGACCCTCTATTGATCCAATCCTGTTTAGGAAAGAATCAACTAAACAAAAAATAAAAAATAAAACAAATGTGGAGTAGAACTTCCGTTGAGAAATTAGGTAGAGCAGTAGCAAAGTTATTTATACATGCTAACATACCTCCTAATGCGGCCAATTCTCCATATTGGCAGGTGGTAATTGATGCAGCAGCAGAAGCAGGTGAAGGAATAAAAGCTCCCACGGCTAAGGACATTAAGGGGAAATGGACAAATGCAGAGTTTGCGGATGTGAAAGCATATGTGGCTACCTTTAAATCTGTATGGCAAGCCAGAGGATGTACGATTATGTGTGATGGTTGGACTGGCCCAACCAGACGCAGCATGATCAACTTCATGGTGTATTGCCACTTAGGAACTATATACCATAAGTCAATTGATGCGTCAGAGGCAACAAAAAATGCTACTTATATTAATGAACTAATGGATAAAGTTGTGGACGAGATTGGAGAGGAGAATATAGTGCAGATTGTGACAGATAATGAAGCAACATATAAGCTTGCAGGACATGTTGATGGATAAGAGAAAACATCTTTTTTGGTCACCATGTGCTGCCCATTGTATTGATCTTATATTGGAAGATATTGGGAAGAAGAAAAATGTTAAGGAAATGGTCGAAAGGGCAAGGGAAGTGACGACGTTTATTTACAACCATAATCAAGTAGTCGCAATAATGAGAAAGTTCACGAAAGGACGAGAGTTGTTGAGGCTTGCGGCGACTAGATTCGCAACAAACTTTATAGCATTAGAGAGTTTATTCCAGCATAGGGGAGAGTCGAGTGAGATGTTCGCTTCCCGAGAATGGCTCAACACAAAACATGGGAAGAAGACATCAGGGACACCGGTCGACGTTGCGAACACCATACGTGACAACAAATATTGGAAGAAGGTCAAGGCGATCCTAAAGGTGATGGAGCCACTAATGAGGGTACTCCGTCTTGTTGAAACGATGAAGCACCTACCATGGGCTTCCTATATGATGCCATGGATAAAGCAAAGCTTGCAATTCAACGTGATTGTAGAAGTTGGGAGACTTATTGGAAGATGATCGACAAGAAAAGGACAAAACAACTCCATCACGATCTTCATGCAGCAGGTTATTACCTAAATCCTAGGTATAGATATGCCCAATCATTTGTTGCGGATGATGAAGTTCGTGTCGGGCTAAAAAAATGTGATAAAGAGATTAGAGCCTGACTTAGATCTGCAAATAAAGGCGTTGAATGAATTAAATACATTTGGAAATCGCTTTGGTAGCTTTGGAGATGCTCTTGCACAGCATGCAGTATCTAGGTTGCAACCGGCCGAATGGTAGATTAATTTCGGAGAGAGTACGAAGGCTCTCCAAAAAATTGCAGTAAAAGTTTTGAGCCAGACAACGTCTTCCTCTAGCTGTGAAAGGAATTGGAGTTGTTTTGCGCTCATTCATTCAAAGAATAAGAATAGATTGCAGACTAGAACATTAGATAGACTTGTCTTCATGCACTACAATATAAAACTAAGAATGCGACGACATCATAGGAGCATTACAGCTGCTGATGATGGAGACTACTGTCCAATAAACTTGGACAATATTTATGATGAGGATGACCCACTTCTACCTTGGTTGGAAACAAGGGAAAAGCAAATTGAAGAGGATAATGAGGAATTAGAAATTGATGACCCAGAAATACGCAGAGCGCAACAAGAGAGTCGTGCAGATGTGTTGGACCCAGTAAGAGGGGCAGCGTTTATGCCACGTACGGATACGGCTCAAGATCAACAAAAGAGTACAAGCAGTGGTAGCATGACCGTGTCAGATGATGACGACCCCCCTGCCCCTGGTGCTGACACTTCTGGTGTTGCTTACCCCCCTATACAACCGTCTACAGATCGCGATGGCGATGAACATCGACGACGTGGTACACGAGATCGGACTTACGAGTGTACCGAGTCACGATACAGCCAGCCGTAGGAGGGTACATCTAGTGGTGCATGGGGACCGGGAGGTCCAGAACATCAGCAGGCTCATGGTCTTGGTTATTATGATGGATATTCTTATGGTCAATTGGATTATGATTATGGTGGTTATATTGAGCCTGTTCCATCACATTCATGTTGGAGTAGCCCTCTCGATCAATATCCATATGATTATAGATATCCAGATCCAAATCCAAGTTACTCATCAGAGCAGACGCACTCTCAATCTCAAGATTCTCAACAGCCTGAGTATGGGCACCAGTATGACTATTCGACGGGCACTGGTGGATATCCTTACTCGGGGTCAAAGTCATTGCCTAGTCAGGATCAGTCATCCTCTGGTTTCGTTGATCTATTATTTCCTTCTGGCACTGGATATTATGGATATGCAGCACCTACACCTATTGGACAACCTCAGCATGATGGTGATGATGACGATGATGTGGAGGTCGAGCAACCACAAAAAAGCAGATTTTCATTTTGGTGGTGACTTGTGATTGTGAGTATATATTTGTATTAAGGTAAGTATTTGCAGCAGACAGCTCACAGCAGTATTATTGCAAGAAGCCATGCAGTCATGCACACACTTGACACTGCCGAACTTGTATTTAAAATAGCTCCCCTGACAACCAATCAAGTAATCCTTAATCAAGTTGCAGGGGAGTATATCAGACACTACTAATTTTTTTTTTTTTTTAAATATTATTGACTTGAGGATGACAGGTTATAGACAGGAATCACAGTCACGTGCACAGCAGCACAGGTTTGTTCGAGAAATTCCTCAAAAATAATTGCAAACACCTAATGTAAGATTTTCATATTACATTCATTCTAATATATCTATCATTGATAGTAGATAGTTAGAAAATTAAATATATGAATTTTGTTGTCAAATTTAGGTTATCTGGTTCATAAATTCATCAGACAGTCCGATCCAACTTCTCACCAAAGAGTGGACCGTTACACCACCATAACCATGTTCCAATTTATAAATGAATGCATATTTGGAATGCTTAGAATATTCCGGATTTAATCCATATTTTTTTGGCAAAAATTTTTTTTTGCGCCGTTACGAGCCGTTACGCCCCCGTATCGCCGTTACGCCCCCGTATCCGTATCGGTTTTGGAGGTCACCGTTATGCCAACCGATACCGATACGGGACACCTTGGCCTGCTCCCTCCCAAATCATCAACGGGAGCGAAAGATGTTGCGCTCCCAGGTGGTCCTAAGAGTCAAAGGGCACCTCAGTCGAAGTCTTTCCACATAGATGCTAAGGAGTTTGAGAGAGAGACTAAGGCAGGGACTGGCGTATGGCCTACTGGCTAAGGAGAGTACACCTGAGGTTGCTATAGGGATACCCTAGGAGGCTCGTCGGGTCCTAGAGGAGTTTCGGGATGTCTTCCCTGAGGACCTCCCGACGAGCTTCCACCGATGCAAGACATTCAGCATGCGATAGATCTCGTCCCAGGGGCGACCCTACCAAACCTCCCTCACTACAGAATGAACCCCACCAGCATGCCGAGTTAAAGAGGCAGGTGGATGAATTGCTTAAAAAGGGATTCATTCATGAGAGTCTGAACCTGTGCGCCGTGCCCACGCCCGCGCTTCTTACGCCCAAGAAAGACGGCACGTGGTGCATGCGTGTTGATAGTAGAGTCATAAACAAGATCACTGTTAAGTATCGGTTTCCCATCCCGAGGCTTGATGACATGCTTAACATGATGGCCACCTCTACTATCTTTTCGAAAATTGACCTCAAGAGTGGTTATCACTAAATTCGTGTTCGCCCGGGAGATGAATGGAACACTGCCTTCAAGATGAAGGACGGGTTGTACGAGTGACTGGTTATGCCCTTCAGGTTAACCAATGCCCCAAGTACGTTTATGAGAGTGATGACCCAGGTGCTGCGACTCTTTATGGGCAAGTTTTTAGTTGTGTACTTTGATGATATCCTCATTTATAGTACGTCCCCTAACCAACACATCGAGTACTTGAGGCAGGTCTGCAAAGCCTTGCACGTAGAAAAGCTTTATGCGAACCTCAAGAAGTGTTCCTTTTTTATCTCCCTTGTTATCTTCCTGGGGTTCATTGTATTGTCAGAGGGTATGTCTGCAGACCTTGAGAAAGTCAAGGCCATTGTCAATTGGCCTGAGCCGCGTACCATACATGACGTACGAAGCTTTCATGGCCTAGCTACATTCTATCGGCAGTTCATCCGTGGATTTAGCTCGATTATGGCTCCCATCACAGATTGCATACGGAAAAGGGAGTTTCAATGGACTAAAGCCGCGGCATGGGCTTTCTCGAAAATTAAAAAGAAGATGATGGAAGCGCCAGTCATGCGTCTACCTGACTTTACCAAAGCCTTTGAGGTAGCGTGTGACGCGTTAGGAATTGCCATAGGCGAAGTGTTAAGCCAAGAGGGACATCCCGTGGCCTTTTTTAGTGAGAAGCTGAACGAGGCTAAACAACGCTACTCCACTTATGGTAAGGAGTTATATGCGGTTGTGCAATCATTGCACCATTGGTGGCATTATTTATTACCGCAAGAATTCGTCTTGTTCTTTGATCATGAGACCTTGAAATATTTGAGCTCTCAAAATAAGTTAAGCCCTAGGCATGCCAAGTGGGCACAATTTCTTCAAGAGTACACGTTCGTGCTTAAGCACAAGGCTAGAAAAGAGAATAAGGTTGCCGACACGCTTACCTATCGTATCATGACGCTGCGGTCCATGAGCATTGAAGTTATAGGCTTTGAGCAACTCAAGGGTGAGTAATCAAACTGTCTTAATTTTGGGATCATTTATGCTTCATTGTCTAGTGACCCGCCCTCGAGGAGCGCGGAGTTCGTCCTTACATATGGATATCTTTTTAGAGGGGACAAGCTCTGTATCCCACGCACATCCCTCCGTGATTTTCTAGTTTGGGAGCTGCATGCTGGAGGGATGGTAGGTCATTTTGGTCGAGATAAAACAATTGCCCTTGTGTCTGATCGTTTCTATTGGCTTAATCTCCAACGAGATGTGGCTAAGATTGTAGGGCAGTGTCGGACATATCAACTGGTAAAGCAGAGGAAGCAAAATACAAGTTTATATACTCCTTTGCCAGTTCCACATGCCTCGTGGCAGGATGTTAGTATGGACTTCGTTCTTGGGCTTCCCAAGACTATTCGTAAGCATGACTCCATACTCATGGTTGTTGATCGATTTTTTAAAATGGCCCATTTCCTACCCTGTTATAAGACCTCAGATGCCTCCCACGTCGCTAAGTTATTCTTTCAGGAGGTTGTGCGACTCTATCGTGTCTGACAGAGATACTAGGTTCACTAGTTATTTTTGGAAGACTCTTTGGCATCTTTTGGGTACGAGGATCCAGTTTTCTTCAACATATCATCCCTAGTCAGATGGTCAAACAAAGGTAGTGAACCGTAGCCTAGGCAATTTGTTAAGATGTCTGGTTGGAGACCACCACAAGACCTGGGACACTGTTCTTCCCACAGCAGAATTCGCGTATAATTCTTCAGTGAATAGGTCCACAGGAATGAGCCCGTTTGAAATTGTTTCAGGTCTTAGACCCCGAGCCCCCATAGATTCGATCCCCATGGCTACCCCACAACGTCTGTCAGAGTTAGGAGAGTCCTTCACCCAACTTATACATGCATCGCATAGTGAGATCAGGCGGAAGATTAATTCAAGTAATAAACATTATAAACTTTCTGCTGACACTCACAGGAGATTTAGGGAATTTCAACCTGGAGATGACGTCATGGTTTGTATTAGGTCTGATCGGTTTCCACCCGGATCCGTGAAGAAGCTTCATGCCCGTAGCATAGGCCCACATAAAATTGTGAAAAGGTTGAGGTCTAATGCTTATGTTGTTGATATCCCTGCTACCGTGGGCATCAAATCCACATTTAATGTGGAAGATCTAGTTCCATTTCACAAGCCATTACTTCTATCCACTGGTTCCCCTGTTTCTTCCCAGTCCCCCCCTATATATGGACCTTGGCCAGATCCTGCTCTTATTGTACCCATCTTACTTTCTCTTCCACCTGCACCGAGAAGAGACGAGATCGAGGAAATTTTGGACTCCGAGGCGGTGTCCACTCGCTCCGGGGTTTCCAAAAATTCCTAGTCAAATGGAGGAACAAGCCCATTACAGATAACTCTTGTATCACAGAGGCAGAGCTGCAGCGCATCGACCTCGATTTGCTCGAGAGATACATGAGTTCACTTTCGCCAGTGGCGAATTCTTCCTACACGGGGAGAATTGATGCGGACATCAGTGGTGCGCCCTTTAGAGTGTACTAGGGGAGAGGCATCGCCGACAGATTGCCAAAGCGGAGGAGTTGATGTGGATGGACGATGGGTCCATTAGACCCACTTTCTGACACGCTACGAGTGCAGGAGCGACATGACCGCACCCCGACCATAGATCCATGGGTAGGATTTCACACCCTACCACACGGGCATTCACCCCGACCATAGATCCATGGGTTGGATTTCACATCCTACCACATGAGTGTTTTAGTTTTATACTTTTTTGTTATTTTTCTTATTTCAGGGGCTTTATTGCAACTTTTTTTTCCATCTTTTTGTTATTTTTCTTATTTCCATGGGCTTTAGTGCACTTTTACTTTTTCCATAGCTTATATATACGTTGTGAGGAACCCTATTTTTGTTATTATTGAATGAATAAGAATTCATCTATTTTCTTCCTCTTTATTCAAGAGATTAGGATTTCAGGATTGACCCTTGGGTGTTGAGGATTCCACCCCGATTTCGGGTTTCCCTTTTTCTAAGATCGTCGAGGTGCAGGAAAAGGTGAGAATCATCCTCCTTTTCTTTTGATGACAAAGGACCCATACCTTCTTCATCTCGAACCCCTCATCTTTCACCTCTTTCGTTGCTCTCTGGATACCCCTTTCTAGTTCGAACGGAAAAGAGGGATGGTTAGTCAGTAGAATTAGATCCAAGCTTACTCGTGGACTGACTTATGCTAGATCTGGGATATCCTCATATCCCGAGGTCCTCCCTTTTTTACTATTTACGTGATCTTATGCTAAGGGGCATGATCTTGACGGAATAACCTCATCTTTGTGTTGAGATTTACCTAATCTCTTTGTTTGGAAACAGTTAGTTAATTGGTGTATTTATTTAAATATTTTTTAACCTGATTGTACATGCATCTAGGGTTAGGTTATCACATGTCCCTGCATCATGGCTTTATGTTGATTTTTATGTTTTCTTCACGCAATATATCTATTTCAACTGCCATATGGTGGGCAACTGAGTCTTTGACATTCTCATGCCCTCAACTGTATACGATGGTTGCATTTATTTTCTTAACAGACAATGTCCAGTGCTAGTGTGTTGTCTTTTGCATGTTAGTGTATTATATTTTTTTATCAGAAATAGCATTCATCAAATTTCATTTTCGCCCAATGCTTCTGTGATCTCTGATGATTGCCTTGTAATGTTAGTTATTTTTACATTGACTATTTATTCACTTGATATCATGCAGAGGAGTATGGAGGACTTGGTCTTGGTTACTTGTACCACTGCATTGCAATGGAAGAAATTAGTCGTGCTTCTGGGTCGGTTGGGCTTTCGTATGGAGCCCATTCAAACCTTTGCATCAATCAATTAGTATGTGAAAGGGATCCAATTTCAATCTACACTTTCAGTTGAATGAACACTTAATTTTGTCTGGTAACATCCATTTTTATGTTTGTAGGTGCGGCATGGGAACCCTGCCCAGAAGCAGAAGTATTTACCTAAGGTTTTGTCTCCACATGTTTCTAGTTTACCATTTTTATGAACTATATCTAGGGTGCATTTGGAAGTTCTGCTTTTTGCAGTCATAATGTCAACTGGGGTAAAATGATAACTATCCCAATTGAGATTTGGGGTTGAAGAAGTTACATAATCCTTTTTACTGTGGTTTCTCTTATTTGCACCACCCTAACCACAAGGCAGATGGGTTTTGCTCCAGTAGGGAACCGATCTCAATATGGCAGTGCTTCTAAGCACACCCTCAGTGGCTTAGTGACAGTTTTCGATTGAACTTGTACCATTTAGTTGCAACCACAAGGTTTAAGCTGATATTATTATTTGATCTTTTTCTGTTTTCATAAGTGTAATATGGTCGTTGCCTTTTGGTTTGCATGCATTGACGTACATCCTTGTTTTATGGTTAATGAGAATTATTTATTTCTCTCTATTTCTTGGTTGCTTGATATAAACAGTTATTTGTGAATTTCTCGTTCATTCCAAGTGCTTTATTTTCTTTCCATGGGTGTCTCATGATCTCATCACAGTTCACCTTTATCGCCATCACTATCAGTGAGTCATTAGTTTGAATTTCCTTGCTGCATGGCAGGCGTGATATCATTCCTTTATGCATATTTAACTGTGAGAATTATCAAGAGGCTACAACAATTGGTAGCTTTGAACCTTGACTAACCTCACTGATAGCAAGTGTTAATAGTGGTATTATTACAATGCTGTGCTGACAGTTGTGAATATGATTCCGTAGTCAGATAATCACTTTGTGCAGGAGGTATATTCACCATACAAGGTTTTTTGTTGTTGTTGTTGTTGTTGTTGTTGTTGTTGAAATTATTGGAGGGTGCAGAAACTTGAGTTAGTGCTACACTTTATAAATACTTAGCACCCGAGTGCTAAGAGCTTACGGAGCATAAAAGTTCTCTTCCCTTGCCATTTAGTTTCATAAGTATGTACTTTACCTTCACTGTCTTTCCTTTGATATTCCTCCAAAGTAAACACGAAAGACAAAACGGTTGATCATTAAGATGTTAGGAAGAAAATTATGATTTTTGAGAAGCAATGTTTTAAATATCGTTATCGCGTAATGTATCGCACCCTTGGGATACGGATACATATCGGTTATCGCATGGGATATGTCGGTTGTATCGCGTAATGTATCAATGTTGTTGGGAAACGTGGGAACATTGGGAAATTGGTCAAATTTTTAAATGGAACTTCAGAGATTGTTGGAAAAAAAAAACATCAATACACACTTAGAAATCAAAACATTTAAAAAAGAAAAAGAAAAAAAAGGTGCACATAATAGGGGATTTCCTTTGTATGGGGTTCTAATATATGCCATTTTCAGCTGAATTGATGCAATTATATTCAAAATCTATTCATATAATTTATAAACATAAGAAGACATGTATGGAAACATAAGCAATACATTCAAAAGCAAAAGAAGAATCACTAGATCAGGTTACATACATGTTTAATTTTGTGTTTGGATATAAAGATTGCAACTGATTTGCAAGAAATTAAGAAATTTTTATTTTTCTTAATTTTTCGCAACTTGACTCATCTCCCCCAAATCTCGAAATCGGAGTTCCAAATCCATGATTTTTCATGGAAAATATGAAGAATCATAGATTTGTAACCATTTGACACTGGTTTAACATGATTTACAACAAAAACATGGATTGAAAATCGAAAATGCTCATTGGATCGAATAGGTGGGATATATCGGCACTACTTGTGTGTTTCGTATCACATAGGTGGGATACAAGATATATCGTGGGATATATCGGCTGATATCATCGATATTTAAAACACTGTTGAGAAGTAAATCTTCATGTGTATTTAACTACACTTTGTATAAGCTGCAACAGTATAGCTGGTTCTTCATTTTCTATCCTCTCAGCTTCAATTATTCAAAGAAAGTAGAATAGAAGTAAGCATGATCAAATGTTTTGGTAGTTAGTTATAAACAGTGTTCGAGTTGTCGGTATCGCTACAAGTTTCGCTGGGCAGAGATAAAGATATAATATCGTTATCGCCGATAACCGAAAATGCAGGTAAAATGATGGAAACATGGAGAAAATGGTAGAATTTTTCAGTGAAACTTCAAAACATGCCTGAATACACATATTTATATATTGAGGAATAAAAAAAAATTACAAAAAGAATGCATTAAATGATGAGTTTCCATTTAATAGGGGCCAAAAGGATGTCCAAAGCTCAAGTGGACCACATGATGGATGGATTGGATCTCATCTCAATTTGCCATGCTGGTACATATAGTGCCATTTGAGCTCCTTAATGTACACAAATTACAGATGGAAGTGCATAGATCCAGTTGATCTTAACTGTTTGATTTTGCCCATTGAATTTGTACTTTTGACCAATTTTCAGATTTTATTTTATTTTTCTTTCAGTTTGTAATTGTATGGTGTCCCATGATTCAGTGATCCAAACTGTTTATATGATGGGCCTCAGCACCGATGCTTCATGCACCAAAACTCTCCCACATCAAAATTTATGTGAACCCCAAAAAGGTATCAATGGCAGGGCGTTCAATCCTCCACTGCTTTTTACAGTGTCGTCCACTTGATTTTTGGATGTCTTATTTTTCAGATCAAGACTTAATAAGAGCTCACCAAGTGGAAGGACGGTTTGGATATAACTCATACCTCATGATGGGACCCACAGAACTTGGTGACGTCAACACACTGGTTTGTGTTACACCAGCCAATCCACTTCAGAAGCGGATTGCGTACCGAGCAACTTAGTACGCTAGGGGTACTGAATAAACTCTGTGGGGCCCACCGTCATTCATGCACGGTATCAACCCCGTCCATCTGTTTTATCGTATAAATTTATATCTTTAAACCAAATATTAAGAATATCCAAATCTCAAGTGGAACACACCATCGGAAACAGTGTGAATTGAATTCTACCGTTGAAAAGTTCTCGGTGGTTACATAAGTTTTTCATAAAGATGATATTTGTGTTTTCCTTTCATCCATATTTTTTGATGTTATTAACAGTTTGGATGAAAAATAAACATCATTGGGAGCCTCAGAAAGGTTTCAACAGTGGAAATCAATACTTCCACTGTTTCCTGTGGCATGGTCTACTTGAGCTTTTGATATACTTCAATTTTGGTCTCAACCCCTAAAATGATCTGTAAAAATGTATGGACGGTGTGGATAAACCACATGAATTCACAGTGGGCCCAACAGAGTTTACTCAGTACCATAGTCCATAAGATGGTACTGAGTAACTCAATACGCAATCCGCTTTCATCCGAGTTCGGATCTCATCGTATCCCACGCGCACGGAGGATCCGATGGCCACTGAAAGGCCACCGTGATATATGAAATTTATCCGCACCGTCCATTCATTTCTTCATATTATTTTAAAACATTATCCAACAACTATGTAATATCTAAATCTCAAATTGGCCACACGGTGGTAATTAAATTAATATCATTGAAAAATTCTTAGGGGTCACAGAGGTTTTAGATCAAGATTATATTTGTTTTTTTCTCTCCATCCAGGTGTATATTTTCATATCAAGGGGTTGTATGTAAAATAAACAATACAGTGGGCCCTAGGAAGGTTTCAACGGTGGACGTCCTTAGCATCATTGCTTCCTATGGTGTGGTCCACTTGAGCTTTTGATATGCTTTATTTTTGGTCTAGTACTTTAGAATGATATGAAAAGATGGATGGACGGTGTGGATCCAAAACTTCATACATCACGATGGTCCCTCAGTGGCCCTTGGATCCTCCCCTGTACCAAGCTCCGAACGGACCGGGTGGTACTTGATCCGCGCGCCCATCCGCTGAAACAGATTGGCTACTGCCACTGGCGGATGGCTGGTGGTCGGTGCTCTGTGGGCCCCACCACTATAGATCATTTTATGCTATAATAAAAAAAAATGAGGCATATACTAATCTCAATTTGATCACATTACTGGAAACAGTGTTGAATGAACTTAAACCATTAAAAACTTTTTGGGGGCCATAAAAGTTTTGGATCAAGATGATCTTTGTTTTTTCCCTTCATCTGGGTGGCCTAATTAACAGATTGGATGTCAAATAAATAGTACAGTGGGCCTTAGGAGGATTTAAATGGTGGATATCCAATCACTATTCTTTTCTTGTGGTGTGGTCCACCTGAGATTCGTATCCCTCTCGATTTTGGAATAAAGCCCTAAAATGATCCGTAAAAATAGAAGAACAGAATGGATAAAATATATACATCATGGTGGGGCCTAGAAAGGTTTAACGGTTGAAATCATTATACCCACCATTTCGTATGGTATGATCCACTTGATCTTTGGATTTGCTTCAATTTTGGACTCAACCCCTTAAAGTGGATGGAAAAACAGATGGACGGCGTAGATAGACCACATACATCCAAGGTGGGCCCAACTAAGTATAGTCAGTACGATAAGAGCGTACTCGGTAACCGATTTCCCACGAAAACCGCCTGTTTGGGAGCGTGGATTTGGAACCCCCTGGATTCGCAACCCCCAGGATTGGAAACCCCCTGGATTGGCAATCCTCCCGGTGTGTTTGGTACCCTGGAGTGTGAATCAACTTTAATTCAAAAATACCTATACATGGTATATTTACAGGGGTTTGAATTTAATTACTAAATCAACTTTAATATCTCCAATTAGTGAGATATATAATTTTTGACATGATGGTTGTGATAAGCCCGCTAAAATATATGCTTTGCCTGAAAGTGATGAAATTCCAAGTCTCGGATGGACCTCAAGCACAAGATCATGTCTGAGTGACTAACCAACGATTTTTAATCGTTGATTAATATGAACAATGTTTGGACGGTGCTGGACAATGTTTAGACGGTGCTGATCATCGTTAGTGGGCCATGTGCCCAATACAATGATAGTGTACAGTGACATACATTTACACCCGCAACTATTGAAATGATTTTAGGTGTAATCCAAGCTCTCACCGTGGATTACAAACCCCCTCAAAGAGGGGATTGGAAACCCGCTGGATTGGCAATCCCCAGTTGTTTTTTGCTGCCAAACAACAAAGGGGATTTGAAACCCCCTCTAATCCCCTCCAATCCACGGTGCCAAACGACCCCAAAAAAGGCCGGTGCGGCTGCGAGAGGGTTTTTCGCTGGAGTGAAAAACCAAAAAAAAAAAAAAAAAAAAAAACCCCTAAAGAGGGTTTTGCGGGGAGACGGTGAGATGCGAAGGGTTTTGCGGGAGATTTCAAATCCCTAAATTTGTACCAGCTCTGTCGATCTAGATTCGAGAAGATCCTCCTGTTCCGACTTCCGATTAACCATGTACGTAAATCACTCTCAATTTTTTCCCCAATTTTTACGTATTCACGCAATTTCAGCCCCGATATTCCGATTTTTCTTCTGATTTATTCACGCATCCCCAATAATATCGCCCTATTTCGATAATATCGCCCATATGAAAAAAATCGCCGATATTTCGCCGACAACTAGGAGAGAAACGAAAAAAGGGGTTTTCGGTGCTGCAGGGCTGGCGACACCGATAATATCGTCGATATTATCGACTTTTCGCCGACAATTTGAACACTGGTTATAAATATGATTTATTCTATCATCTACTCACTTTTAATCAAGGAAAACATTCTTCGTTTATTATATCCACTTGGTGAGGTTTCCATATTTTAAACATACTAATACTGTATTGTATTTCTATGTGAAGCTAATAAGTGGGGAGCATGTAGGAGCACTGGCAATGAGTGAACCTAATGGTAGGTAACATGCATGCTCATGTTCTGTTTTCTGATTCTGATTTTATGTTGGAGGCTCAACAAGTACAAGTTATAAATCAGTTCATGTTCTTTCTAGGGCTTTTAGTATTTTTTTTTTTATGTTGTGTTCCAGCTGGTTCTGATGTTGTGAGCATGAAGTGCAAGGCTGATCGTGTTGATGGGGGTTATATTTTAAATGGGAACAAGATGTGGTGTACTAATGGCCCAATTGCTCAGACACTGGTATTCCCATGGAATCCATTTTTTACTTAATGCATGCATATGATGTTTTGGTTGGTTATTTGAATATGTTTTGATGAATAGCAACCTTTATTGGAAAGAAAGACTACAAAATACAAACAGGACCTGTATTCTAGTTGGTTATTTATTCTCTTGTTTTGATCTTAGCTGTATGATCCTTGTAACTGTGTGCTGCCCCACTTCGAATAGTGCTCCTGGTACCGTTTCCTAGCTTTTTGTACTTCCTAACATTTTGAAACTGACGCATCCCTGCTCCTGCACCTGAATTTTTTGCCACTTTGCTTAACAGTTTTGATTACATAAATGTCAAGAACATTTTATTACTTGGAGAAATAATGCAGGCCTTCTTTTGAAAGTGGCATCAGCCATAGAATTTTTATTGGGCCAGGTCAAATTGAGTAAAGTGTTTTCAAGAAAAGAAACCATAGTATATACAGCCTTAAAAATATGATAGTATATGGTCAAATCAACATTGTTCTATCATTCTGAAATTATAACATTAACAATTATATCATTATTTCTTTCTAATAATAAACTACATCGGTTGTTCGGCCTAATTGTGATTGCATGTTTGCATGGTATGATTCGATTGGAATATTTGGGATCAATGATATCCTATCCATTGCTCTCTCTCTCTCTCTCTCTCTCTCTCTCTCTCTCTCTCTCTCTCTCTCTCTCTCTCTCTCTCTCTCTCTCTCTCTCTCTCTCTCTCTCTCTCTCTCTCTCTCTCTCTATATATATATATATATATATATATATATATTTTGGGTTAGCTCTAACATGGTCCATGAACATTCATTTTGCAGGATATGCACACCAGTGCACATAAACCAAGTCATTTTTAGAGATGCATATCTTCAGTTGCCATTTACATATGCATAAATAAGCCATAAAGCTAGTTTCTACATTCTGTTGTGTTGAAACATCTACCGTTACATTTTGGTCATTCCATTAGCATACACCTATACATTCCCATTATTGGCATGCATCTTAGCTGCTCATTGCGCATGTGTTTGGATTTCTAGATCCATAGATTTCAATTGCTTATCTCATCTATGAATTACAACCATGACGTGACCATGCTTTTCAGGTGCTATTAAGTCTGGTCATTATCATGAATATCATATGTGCATTTCAATACATTCATGCATTGTTGAGCCATTTCTTTTTCATTGTACACCAGTTTCCTTAATATCAAACTCATCTATCAGTATCCATATGACTCAATCTCACATGTTCTATTTGAGTCCTAAGTTCAATTACCTATTTTGTAGTCAGTTTTGCATCACAATCAGTTCAGCCACACTTAACACACACATGCAGCATTTATCTTCAGCTTCATATGAATGTTGACCCTACCATTTTCCATCCATTCATGTCATACGTACAGCAACAAGGTCCACCTATCCATTGTACAACTGCCCATATATACCCATTCCAATACATATTACTTCCTGTTAACATGTTATATAGCAATCCATAAATTTGTACATCCAATCTTGTGAAAATCTATTTCACATGTATTCATGAATTTGAACTTAAATGAGTTTGGAGATTGTAGGTATTTTTGTAGGATTAGGTTATTTGAAATGAAGAACAAAGAAAATGCAGC
Organism: Magnolia officinalis; assembly: GCA_021015155.1. Classification (NCBI taxonomy): domain Eukaryota; kingdom Viridiplantae; phylum Streptophyta; class Magnoliopsida; order Magnoliales; family Magnoliaceae; genus Magnolia; species Magnolia officinalis. The sequence continues at coordinate 151,068 of JAJHSJ010001243.1, read as the reverse complement.
TGAATGGAATACCATGATACCTATTTTCAAGAAGGGAAACATACAGAGCTGTGCTAACTATAATTGGAATATGCTTATGAGTCATGCTATAGGACAATGGGAGAGATTGATTGAGCAAAGATTAAGGCATGAAATGAAAGTACCGGAAAATTAGTTCGAATATATGTGAGGGAGGTCAACCATCAAGGACATTTTGTTCTTATACAGTGGGAAGTTCAGGAAGATAGATTTGGGTTCCAGTCCTTGCCTCAGTGGTAGACTCTGAGGAGTTTCAACACAAGGTCTTGGGTTCGAAACCCATAGGTGGTGAAATCCCACTGCGGCATGCGTGGGTGTGTGTAAAAAAAAAAAAAAAAAAAAAAGTTCAGGAAGATAGATGATTTTCATGATCTTTATTGACTTTGAGAAAGCATGCGATAGGATCTCTAGAGAGAGAATCTAGAGGGTGTTGGGAAAGATTTAAAAAAAAAAAAAAGTTTCAAGAGGATATATTGACATGGTTAAGAACATACGCAAGAGAGTTGTAAGTTGTAACTGATGTGAGGATAACTAGTGGAGAGATGAGTTTATGCCTACAATAGGTGTTGTCATTGAGTCCCTATCTTTTTTTTTTCTTTTTCTTTTTCTTTTTTTTCCTTTTTTTTTAAAAATTTTTTGCTTTGGTTAAGGATGAGTTAACTGAGCATTTACAAGACGATAGTTTTTTTTTTTTTTTTTCCTTTTCCTTTTCCTTTTTCTTTTTTTTTTTTTTTTTTTTTTTCCTTTGGTTATGGATGAGTTAACTGAGCATTTACAAGACGATAGCTTGTGGTGAATTTTCTTCACCAATGATGTAGTTTTGATTAACGAGACTATAGACATCTATGTATGGGCTTGTTGGGCCTTTGTGTTATTTCTCTTTAAGTTATTTATGTTTTCCACTCTTTTCTCTCTTTAAGTGCTAAGGGCATATTTGTAATTGAACATTCCCACATTATCAATAAGGGTTGGATGTCCAAGCCTATAGCGCTTGTTCTTTCTCAAATTCTTTTCTTCTCTAACATGTTCTTAGAGCAAGGAAAGCTCTCTCCTTGATCTCCCTTCTTCTTTTGTTCTTCCACTCTCTCTCTCTCTGTTTTTCCTTTTGCTTATTCTGTCTCCTTCTGCGTATGGGCTTGTTGGGCCTTTGGGTTATTTCTCTTTAAGTTATTTGTGTTTTCCTCTTTTGCACTATTTTCTCTCTTTAAGTGCTAAGGGCATATTTGTAATTGAACATCCCCACATTATAAATAAGGGTTGGACATCCAGCCCCATAATGTTTGTTGTTCTTTCTCGAATTCTTTTCTTCTTTAACATGTTATCAAAGCAAGGAAAGCTCTCTCATTAAGATCACCCTTCTTTGATCATGTTGCCTAGTTGGCAATGTGATCTGATTCTTTAGGGATCTTTCAGCTGCTTCAGGTTTTGTGACAGGTTGCTGATTGTTGGGTAGTGGCTTTTTTTTTTTTTTTAAATCATATTTTCAAAGCATTTTTTTTTTTTTTTTGGTCAGTTTTCTCAAAAAAAATTGGTTGCAGCAAATAGGGTTTCTGGATTTATAGGTTTGGACAGATTTTCTTCAAGGTTTCTTCTACTTTTTCTCAGAAACTAGTTTGCATCGGTTAGGGTTTACTGGAATTTCCTGTTAGGGTAGATTTTTTTGGGTTCTATTCACCTTAATTTTCAATAATCAGTTTGAGGGCAGCAATCGGGCAATTATTCTTGTTTTTCTGCTTGAAGATTGTAAGATTTGCGAAGACTATCAAGTTTTGTTATTCGTAAGATTCTTCTCATCTTTTGTGGACTGGTTTGGAGCTCTTTTGTATTTTTAAGGCTTTTTCTTGTCATACTTCTAGCTATGGTGGTTGGTGTTATACCTTGCTAGTTATTATTTTTCTATTTATTTGAGATTTACTATGGCCAGATCTTCCACATCTAAGACTATTGATCCCATCAACTCCAAAATGGAGTGGTTACTTATTCATCATGAGAATCCCAAGTTACAAATTACAACACAAACTTAAGTCTAGCAATTATCTTTAGTGGTCAAAAGTTGTCGAGATGTTTGTTGGAAGAAAACAGAAGTCAAGATAAATAGATGACAATATATCATAACCAACTAGGACCGATCCCTCATATGGTGAGTGGAAATCAAACAATTTGTTGGTGATGTCCTGGCTCTTAAAGTCTGTGGAACTAGAGGTTAGTGAACGTCCTTTTTTGCTATCTACTGCATGTGAAATTTGGTTAACAACTTATGAATTGTATGCTAATCAGAACAATATGGCCTACATTTATAATATTTATCAAAAGATCAGTCATTTAAGACAGGGGAAGAGATCAGTGTCTGATTATTATGTTAAGATGCACAGTTTGTGGCAGGAATCATCTTTCCTATATGATCTTCAATCTGTGTGTTCTATAGATGCAAAGGCATATAAAAGAACTACTGAGAAGAAAATGATTTTTGAATTATTGGTAGGTCTTAATCTTGAGTTTGAACCTATTTGTGCATAGATTCTTGGTTTACCATCTTTACCGTTACTTAATAGTATATATGCCTTACTATTGCTTGACGAGAAACGTCTAAGTGCTATGGGATCAATTGTTGTTGAAAAATCTGCTCCAGTGACAGGATTTAGAAATTTTTATAATGCTGATGCTAGCTGTGGTAGAGGCACAAGAAGAGGTAGTCATGATGGTGGTTGAGGTCATGGTTATGGTTGTGGCATGGATTGATTGTGTACTCATTATGGTTGACATGGACATACCATTGGTTATTGCTGGGTTCTTCATGGTTGGCCTTAGGGCTGAGCTGCCAATTCTGTAGCTTTAGATTGCAGGGATTCTCAAACTACTGTTGGGGACATGATACCTTACGCAACTTCACCTATGGTTCCATCAGTTGGTGATGTGGTCTATTTCTTAAAAAGCTAGTATGATGCTTTGTTAAGGGATGTCCCTCACACCCTGATCCATAGCTCAAGTGGTAGACTGAGTGAAGATACCTCGTTTCAACACTGAGGTCTTGGTATCAATTCCCTAGTGGGGGTGGCTAACAGTGGAGTGTGTACTGACAGTGGGGTGTCTAATAACAAGCTAACCCAAAAAAAGAAGGGATGCCACTCAAAATAAGGTTTTCACGTCTACTTCCTTGCCTCAGATAGGTAATGCCATCACTACTCTTCACATTACTTATGCGTCATGTCCTTTGGTAGTTGATTCGGGGGCTACTGATCATATGATAGGTACATCCATTTCTTTTTCTTCATTTACTCATCCAAATTTAGGTCGTATGAAGTTCACATATGGTATCCTAACACTTATTGGGTGAAATGGTACTGTTTCTGTTTTTTCATCATTCTCCTTGTCCTCTGTTTTATTGGTCTCTACTATTGAGTCTAATTTGTTATCTATTAGTTAGATTACTAAGGACCTAATTTGTAGTGTGACCTTTTTATCTTGATCATTGTCTTTCAAGATTTGAAGATGAATAAGTTGCTTGGTGGTGGACATGAGAAGAATGGATTATATGTTCTTCATTGAATATTTCAATTTAGATTAGTGAGTATCCAAGTGTCAAGAAGGAAGACCTTTATATTTAGCATTGTCAGTTTGGTCATCCCTCTAGTATGGTCTTACGACTTATGGTCTTTGTTACAATTAGTCGAGTCTAGTGATGTCAAAAACTTACAGTCAGTGTTCGAAATACCGGTATTGCGTTATGTATCGCACCTTTGGGATACAGATACATATCGGTTATCGCATGGGATGTATCGGTTGTAATGCGTAATGTATCGTTGTTGTTGGAAACATGGGGAAATTGGTTGATTTTTTCCATGAAACTTCAGTGATTGTTAAAAAACACAACAACACACTTATAAATCAAAACATTACAAAAAGTATATGAACATAATAGGTTTTCTTTGTATGGGGTCCTAATCCATGCATTGCCTAACTGAATTGATGCAAGTATATTCAAAGTTCATTCATATAATTCATATAATTCACATGCCGATGGAAAGAGAGTCTAGTAAAAAAAATTCTTTAGTTCATCCCAATGTATGGGGTCCAACTCCTATAGCCTCTAATGGATTTAAATATTTTGTCTTGTTTATTGGTGATGCTTCTTATATGACGTGGATCTATTTAAAGAAAGGAGTTGAAGTTAGCTCTATTTTCAAAGCGTTTCATAGTTTGGTTAAAAATAAATTTAATATTAATATTAGTACTCTTCGTATATAGAATGCAAATGAGTATCTTTCCAACACTATGATATCTTATATTCAGGAGCACAATATTAATTCTCAAACCACTTGTGCATATACACCGCAATAGAATGGACTTGTTGAAAGAAAAAATAGACATCTTCTAGAAGATATACGTGATATTCTTATCCGTATATTAGTTCCTAAATCTTTTTTCCCAGATGTTGTTCTTATTGCTTGTTATTTGATTAATCGCCTGCCTTCTAAGGTTCTTAATGGGCAATTACCCATTCTATATTTTTGACATTCTATCATATCTCGGAAATTCCATTATGCATCTTTGAGAGTGTTTTTTTTTTTTTTTTTGGTCTATAACATTGATCTTCATAGAAATAAATTATCAAATCGGGTTGTCAAATGTATTTTCTTTGGATATTCATCTTCGCAAAAAAGGTACAAGTGTTTGATCCGGTGGATGTTAATTTTTTTGAAGAAGCTTCATGCTTTATTGTTGAGCAGGGAGTACAAGTTTATGGTTCTTTGGGTTCTTATCCTTAAGTTTGTTCAGATAGTGTTTGTCCCTCCTAAACCTGATAATGTTAGAGATAAGGTTATTTTTAATGCCACTAAATCAAACTTGAAGGTATATGAAAGAAAGAATGTTCGTACTCTAATTCTCCCTCAGGACACCAAGGAGTATGTTCCTCTAGCAATAGGCACTGATAGTGTTCCTGCTACTTTGCCTATTTATATTGATCCATATTTAGACTCTTTCTTGGATTTGCATTGGCCTCTGCATCAGTTTGATGTTAAGGATGCTTTTTTAAATGATGATTTGTTTGGGGAGATCTATATGCTTCATCCTCCCGAATTTGCCAGAAAGGGGGAGGAAAGGAAGGTATGTCGTCTTAAGAAGGATATATATGGATTGAGGCAGGCTCCTCACGCTTGGTTTGAGAAGTTTATTGCGACCTAATTCATATTAGATTTACTCGTATTCACTTAAATCATTATGTGTTTGTTAAGAGAGGTGTGTAAGGTCTCATTATTTTGAGTGTGTACGTGGATGATATACTTGTTATAGGTGATGATGTTAGTGATATTTATGAGTTGAAGTTGCATCTGAACAAGGTGTTTAACATCAAGGATTTGGGGCTGCTAAAATATTTTCTTGGAATTAAAGTCTCCTATTTTAAAAAAGGGTATAAATTTGTCTCAACAAAAATGTACCCTTGATTTGTGACTTCAATGGGTAATCTTAGTGTCAAACATATTGATTTTCCATTGGAAGTTAATTAGAAACTTCGGGCAGATGATGGGAAACTCCATGATCCTCGTATGTACCAATGGTTGGCTGGGTAGTTATTGTATTTGGCTATTACTTGCCTAAATCCATCTCCTGTACTGATTTGGTTGGTTGGTTCATGCATGCTCCCACTTTGGTTACCTTGAAGTAGTTTGTTGCATCTTATGCTACATTAAGTCTTCTCCGGGACGCAACATCCTATTTAGTTGTCATAATAATCTTGATATTGAAAGATACTCTGATGTAAATTGGGTAGGACCACCAAATGATCGACGCTCGACTGTACTTTTTCTAGAGGTAATTTAGTTACGTAGAAAACTAGATAATCGATGGTTTTTGCTCAGTCTGGTAGTGAGGCAGAGTATCATGCTATGACAAATACCGTATGTGCAATTATGTGATTCAAAAGTTTTGTTACCGAATTGGAATTCCTATGAAGACTGGTCCCTATTTATTGTGACATTAAGCTAACATTTATATAGCTTCTAATCCTGTTTTCTATGACCAGAGAAAATATATTATAGCTGATTGTCACTTTATTCGTGAGAAGGTTGTTGCTGACATTATTTTCACTCTGTTTGTTTCATCTTCTACTCAATTGATGGATATCTTCACTAAGGCTTTTACTGTGGAAGTTAGACGACATATCTTTGCAAGCAGTGCGTGATTGATACTATGCCTCAGCTTGAGGGGGAGTGGAGACATCTGCGTATGGGCCTGTTGGACCTTTGGACTATTTCTCTTTAAGTTATTTATGTTTTTCTCTTTTGCCCTCTTTTATCTCTTTGAGTGCCAAGGGCATATTTTTAATTGAACATCCCCACATATTATAAATAAGGGTTGGACGTCCAATCCTACAATGCTTTTTCTTCTTTCTCAAATTCTTTTCTTCTCTAGCAAATAGAAGGGGTAAATGCAAACCTAGAATTATGGAGGGTCTGTTTAAAATCTATAGGTTTTAAAATTAGTTGGACAATAGCGTATACATAATGCAACTTTAGTAACAATAGGGGTGGAAACTAGGAATTTGTTAAGATTGATGGCCAAGAAGTACCCCAAAATGAACATTTTTGATATCTTGGGTCGATAATGCATGAGAATGGAGATGTTGCTAGTAGAATTAGAGCTGGGTGGATAAAGTGGAGATGTCCCTTTGGAGTTTTATGTGATCCCCACATACCAATCAAACCAAAGGAGAGATTTTCTAGGACAAGTTTAAGACCAACCCTATTTTGTGGGACAAAATGTTGGGTAGTTGAGGATTAACCTGTTCATAGAATGAGCGTAGCTGAAATGAGGATGTTGAGATGGATGAGTAGCACTATAGGATATGATAGAATTATGAGTGAATTCATTCAAGGAACTTAGGTGTAGCCTTGATAGGCATTAAGATGGGGGAAAGTAGACTTTGATGGTTTGCCCATGTGCTTCGAAGACCAAGAACTACACCGGTTAGGAGTGAGCAGTGTTCGAGTTGTCGGTATCGCTACAAGTTTCGCTGGCCAGAGATAAAGATATAATATCGTTATCGCCGATAATATCGCCGATAACCGGAAATACAGGGAAAAAGAGGAAAACACGGGCAAAATGATGAAATTTTTCAGTGAAACTTCAGGACATGCCTGAATACACATAGTTACATATACAGGAATGAAAAATTCATTATCAGAATGCATTAAATAATAAGTGGGGCCCACCATGAAAATAAGTGGTTTATCCACACCGTCCATACATTTTTTCAGCTCATTTAAGGAGTTGAGCCCAAGGTTGAACCATATCCAAATCTCGAGTGGATCCGTTGAAACCTTCCTAGGTCCTACAGTGATGTCTATTTGTCATCCAAGCTGTTAATAGATTAACTGTATAGATATTTCCACCGTTGAAACCTTCGTAGGCCCTACAGTGATGTCATCCTTGGATATGATTCATTTTTTAGATAATGCTCTAAAATGATCTCTAACAATAGATAAACAGTGTAAATATAATAAATACATCACTGTGGGGGCCATGTAACTTTGATCTCCTTTGAACCGTTGGTACAACTTGGAGCTCAAGGAGCGTCAGTGCTCGTCTTCACATGAACACGTACCTACAGCAGCTATATAGCTGGTGTGAAATCCATGGAAGTGACGTCACCAAGCTTTGTGGACCCCACCATGATGCATGTGTTGTATCCATACCGTCCAACCATTTGTTGAGATTGTTTTAAGGCATGAGAAAAAGAATGAGATAGATCTAAAGTTCAAGTGGACCCACCATAGAAAACCGTGGGATCAGTCACACCCACCATTGAAACATTTATAGGGCCCACCATGATGTAATTTTTAGATCCAACCTATTCATAAGTTAACATGGAGATAGATGAAGTGAAAACAAAAATATAAGCTTGATCGGAAACTTCTGTGACCCCTAAGAAGTTTTGAACGGTGGATGTCACTGTCCCCACTGTTTTCTATGGTGGGATCCACTTGAACTTTAGATCTATCTCATTATTTTTCTCATGCCATAAAACGATCACTCCAAATGGATGGACGGTATGGATATAACACATGCATCATGGTGGGGTCCACAGAGCTTGGTGACGTCACTTCAGTAGCTATTTAGCTACTGACCTTGTCCGTATCAAATCCGTGCCCCTGCTCAACCTGTTACGTAGCTAATCCGCTTCCTCAGGTTGGGGTCCATGTGGGGTCCACCATTATTTATTTATTTCATCCACTCCTTTCATCTATTTTAACACATAATTTTATGGCTTTAATACAAAACGGAAGAATATAAAAAACTCAAATAGACCACACCACAGGTAACGAACAAATGGTGGACATTTAATCACTACTGTTTTCCCGTGGTGTGGTCCACCTGAGTTTTAGATCTACCTCATTTTTTGGACCAAGCTCTAAAATAATATTTAAAAATGAATGGGAAGCATGGATACAACAGATGCATCATGGTGGGGCCCATGGAGCACCGACCTGCACCGACAAAGCCGGGCGCGGATTGAGTAGCGAGACTGGCTATTGAAGTGACGTCACCAAGTTCCGTGGGCCCCATCATGATGTATGTTTTGTGTCCACACCTTCCATCCATTTGGGGAGATCATTTTAGGGCAATATCCAAAGATTGAGTTAAATCCAAAGTTCCAATGGACCCCAGCACAAAAAACAGTGGGGACAGTGACGCCCACCGTTAAAAACTTCTAACGGCCACCAAAGTTTTAGATCAAGCTGATATTTGTGTTTTCTCTTATTTCATGTCTTTTTTAACTTTTGAACAGGTTGGATTTCAAATAAACATTATGGTGGGCCTTAGGATGGTTTCAATGGTGGGAATCACTCTCCCCACTATTTTCTGTGATGGGGTCCATTGCAGATTTTTATCTACCTCGTTCTTTGGCTCATGAATTAAAATGATATCTCAAAATGGATGGACGGTGTGGATATGACACATACATCATAGTGGGCCCCACAGAACTTGGTGACGTAGCCAACTCGCTACTCAACCCATCAGTATCTAATCCACGTCCATCAAACCCAGAGCCCGATCCCCAATTTCAGCTTAAACACTGAAAATCCCTCTCCCTCAACCTAAATTTTCAAAAATTCCTCTCCTTTCCACCCATATCTCCAGATTTTCAACCCGAAAATCCTTCTCCCGTATCTCCAAAAAAAAAAAAAAACCTCTGGCATCCGAGAAGATCTCGTGATTTTCATCGGCGATAACCAGGTATTACCGAAATCAAAGATTTAAAAAAAAAAAAAAAAAAAAAACTTTTTCTGATTTTTACATATTTGCGCAAGGATACAGTCGATATTCTCGGCGAGAATCCAAATTATCGACAATATCGAAAATTTCGTCGATATTTCGTCGATATTCCATAGAGAAACGAAAAATTGGGGTTTTGGTTTCGCCAGTGCAGCGACACCGATATTATCGGCGATATTTTGATAATTTCGCCGATAATTTAAACACTGGGAGTGAGTTTATTCAAGTTGAAACATATAAAAGGGCAAGGAAAGTCCTAGAAGGATGTGGATGGAGGCATTGCAGAAAGTTTGATGACCTGTTGTTTAATTGATATGGTTCTTAATAGTGGAATGATAGAATAGGATTCGTGTAGCCAAACCTAATTAGTTGGGATAAGGCGTAGATGATCATGATGATGATGATTCATGCACTGCACTACCACCATGCAAGTTCATTTCATTATTCATCTCCCTCACAAAAATCTATTGCACAACATCCACTTGTTCAAATCCATACATTCACATATTGCACAAATCCATATGACAAACATTGCCCAAAATCTTTTAGTACAAATCCGTACTGCACAAATCCATTCCACGGTATCTTGTACAATTCCATTCAACAACACTATGCAACCAACCGACAAATTCACACTTCTATACATATGTCAGGTATGTGAAGAAACCCATTTCATGTACATTTACATTACATGGTAACCTGTGCAAATCCATTTCAGATACATATTCATTTTAGTTGCTTTCATGCACCAGGCATCAATTTACAGATCATTATTCATATGATTTGGTGTGAACTGACCTTAGCAAATGGGTTGGACTTTGGCTAATCTTGACCTGATGTGAACCTGACCTATTGCTGCCACATATGCCCCTTACTCCCCAGTTACCAATATGATATGGTTTCATATCAGCCTATAGCAGCCCCATAATGAACCCCTGCATCGCATATTGAGTGAGCTGATATGGATATGATCCAGTTGATACAGCCATATTGTATCATTTATTTAAAACCATGATTTATCCCACCCTTTAAAACTCTTAGGATTTTGATTGCAGAACTTCGTTAATTTCATCCAAAATGTATGAAGATTTGTAAAATATTTCAACTACGCTAAATTGCACCCTCTAACTCCATGATACACAGTGTACTCTAGAGCACTCACTAGGACCAAGCCAGTTGCCCTTCATCCGTGAACCCTTGAGAATACCTTACAGCAACTCATAATTACAAATTACCCTTCAAATATTTGTCATATAGTTGCATGAGGCATGAATGAAGTGACAAAATTTTGGGTGTGGGAGCTGGGAATCATTTGTTTCAAATGTTAGCAGGTATAAACAACTAGGAAGCATGAGAGGGACAGCAAGTGTGAGACACAATTTTAAATGGGAGTGGTACCTTGGTCGAAGGTTTGTGTAACCAGTCATGTCCTATCTTGAAGCCTCATATCTCTTCAAGTTAGGGCAGCCCTTAAAAATCAAAATTACCAAGAAACCCCCAAGGCTCTACCACCCAGTAAAGCGACATTCACCTATCCAACTACTTGTATGGAATTGCTGATCTAAGCCAAACCCATGACTTCTAGATTACAAACAGAGCCTCCCAACTCCTAAGCAAAGGGTCTTGTCTTGGAATTCCTCTTACCCTTACCATAGAACTCATCTTTAGATATCTTAGAACCCCCTATAAGAAAATTTCATTCTCTGCAAAAATAAAGGAATTAGGGTTGTGGTTAGGTAGAATGGAGAAAACCTTTGCCCAAGTGGCTTGAGGATTTCAGCTCTATATGAGTCAATGAACCTAGAGTCCGAGACTTCTTAAGAACGCAGGGAAGATACCTTTCTCTACTCTTGATTTGATAAGATGCACAGGGAAGATGGCTTTGCCTGATCTCCCTTTATTATCTGATTTCTTGAAACCCCGATCATTGGGAAGCACAAGACCTATGGAGAAGATCATGATGATTTTGTGAAGAACACAGGGTTTCCACTGATGACACTGCCATACTCTGTATGCTTTCTATCCACGTTCTCCTTTCCAATGTTAAATTCAAATCAGTTGACATGGGGAAGCTTTTCAGAAGTTTTCACTTGTGGAGTTTGAGTAACTGTGTTTTTTGCACAGGTGAGACGGGATGCCTCATACCTTTTCTCTCACCAAGGCCATTTCCAGTGTTTCTCTGGCTACAGACTGAAATTGGAGTCATCTTTTGGAGGAACCATAGAAACCATTAGGGGAAAAAAAAAAAAAAAAACAGCCTCCAGGTTTCCTAGTATTTGCTACTTCCTGCTTTTGATTCTGGTGGGTTTTCTTCAACAATCAACAGATTGACAACTCCATTGGGGATACGAAGGTCTAACTTGAAAAAGAAATTGGAAGTGAAATTTTCTAGCAAATTTTGGATTGTATGAGTCGAGTTTATGCTCTACTTAATTTTCTTGTCATTATTCAGATTGTCCTGTGCTGGCAACTAAAACCGGGGAAGAGATCTCTTCGAATTGGATGAGCAACTATCTTATAGTCGAAGGGGATTTGTCCACTGTAGTCGCTTCGGTGTAGGTAAAATGTTTCTCATGGAAATTCACATATAATCAAAATGAGTTGTGGTCTAGATGCCTTGAAATCGATTCTAATCTAATTTATTGAGAAGCAACCGGTATCGCTGGTGTACTTGCTAAGGGGTCCATACGTCTTCCTTGATTAGTTGTGTATTTGTCCTTGCTTTCTTTTCAATAAACTCGCTTGTAACTGATATAAAAGCTTGCCCCATGTTGGTTTGATTTGGTCTCTCTGCAGAGTGTATTTGTAGTTTTGTACCCATTGATTTATTCCATGGCCCTCACATTATTAGAGCACTACATATGCCCTCACATGCATCCATCCGTCCTTGAAACAGTGGAGATTGTGGATGGAGAGGGGGAATAGTAACCTATGGTGCTCTTGTAAAAAATATTGCCCCATCATGTTCTTTTGAACACTACCACTTTGAACACATCTTTTATCCTATGCAAGTTAACACAAATAAGATGAGATGAGAGAATTATCTAATCTGCATTTTGAATGGATCAGCAGACCATTACAAATATTACATACAAATGACATGTATCAAACAAAGAAAGTTTCTCATAAACAACATACTGCTTCCTGTGTAAAGGAGCAACTTAGAGAATGTGTAACACGTCTTCAAAATTTTCCTTCTTTAGTGTAGTTATTGACCTAATTAGCACATTTTATTTTTATTTTTTTGAAAATAAAATATCTAGTTACTACAAGAGCAAGATTTCCTACCATCCCTTGGTTCCTTCCAAGTAGGTACCTCTTTTTGTACATTGACCTAACTGTCATTCTTAGTGCTAGGAACTTTTGCTGGTCGTCTTTAGGGATCACTTTTGCTGGTAATCTTTTGGGATCTTTTGCTTTTTATTTGACGAAATGCTTTCCTTGGCTTAAGCATGCCATATGGGCTTTTCTTGTCTCATGTAGGAAAATGATATTAAATGATATTTCTGACTTCACTGATGGTGGAAGCTGCTTGAATGAGACTTCCTACAATACTGTACTGCAGTCTCATTTTCTTTTGATGTCACTGATATGGTCAGTTGGGGACAGGTTGTTTATGCAAAAACGGATGTTACGGCAGGATCAAAAGGAATCACTGCATTTATTATTGAGAAGGGGATGCCAGGGTATTTATATTACATGTTGCTAGTTAGCCATTCTTTTTTCACATTAAGAAAATTGGAGGTTTCCTTCAATAACTGCTTAATGCTTCAGCTAGAGAATCTTATTATAATCCTGACCCGTCTGTTTTTTTTTTTTTTTTTTTGGTCCATTGAAAATCTAAATTTGTACATTGATGAAATATAGAGAAGATTTCGATATTATTATGTCATTCTGTGCCGCAATCCTGCACAATCAACATTGTGATCTGCAAGCCTGTTCATCTTCTGTAAATGTTTTCCACGGTCAACTGCAACAATGAAGTAACTTGATCTCCGATAAAAAATTGCATATTCCAGCGTGATCATTTCCCAAAAACCTCAATCGTATCTAGGATGTAGAAGTCTTTACTTCAGTAACAAAACCAATCAATGCTATTATTTAGATCCCAAATGACACATTTACTTCATATGGTGATAACATAACACATTGACATAACAAGAATCAACTCCTTTTTAACAAGAATTAACTACCTCCTTTAGCAAGAAACAACAAGTCTTGAACAATGTTTTATTCATCGGTATTGCGCCCTTGGGATATGGAAATATATCAGTATTACATGTGAAACATTGCATGTATTGGGGAATGTATCACAGTTTAAGGGAAACATTGGGGAAAGGATGGAGTTTTTCAATGAAACGTTAGGGGATGTTAAAAGATACATGATTACATACTTAGAACTCAAAATTTACAAAAATAACTGGGCATAGTTGGTTTCATAGAAAAAACTTTGATACTCAATCAGAGTGTGATGGATGATGTGCAGGGACTTCAAAATTTACATAGAAATTGCTTTTGTGGGATGTAACTAACTCGTATTAAACTGTCCAAAATTTGGTCCCAATTTATGAAGAGACAAGTAGAACACAAACATAGAGACACGGACAGAGAAGCAGAAGAAGAAGAAGAAGGATGAAGAAAAGGGCTATGCTTAGCATACATGTGAGCTCATGTGACACATGTGCCAGCATCGCATGGTAGGACCGGAGATCCCCATCCATTTGTTAGAGCATCACCACTATATTGATGCCCTGTCCCAAAAATTAGGTTGCTTGACTAATCAGGTGGGCCACAGTTTGCAAAACAAATGTACAGCTCTGAAAATCTTGGCTGAAGTTTTCCAAGCCATCCACCTGTTTCCAATATTGGGGCACATATGCTGAGTGGATAAGATTTATTTTTGGGAAAACATGTTGGACCAACCTGATGGATGGATATTGGATGTGCCATGCTGGCACATGTGTGGCGTGTACCTGAGCTTTATTGCACACCCATTTGTGCTTAGGAAAGCTTCGAAGAAAAAGACATCTGCAGGTACGCTTCTTTCCCCCTCATCTCCATGCTTAAGATCACACATGTGCGAGATCCGAGCTTTCCATCAATGGAGGCCACACTGTTTAGGTCATATATCAAGAAATCAGGCCATTCCATGACATGTCTGAGGAGAAGAGAAGCTTCTTTTTTTTTTTTTTTTTTCCCTCATAGAATTTAGTTGTTATCACTCGATAAATGCGACATATCACATGTATCAATGAATATGGGGTGAATTTATGAAGGGTGCTGATATATTGCGATATGTTGCACGATACATGCAATATTTGCTGTGATACGGGGGATTTTCAAACCTTATCTTGTAATGGTGGGTTGTGATACTGAGTGCATTGGCTGATATAATGTCTGCTATGGTCAATATATAGAACACCGGTCTTAGAAAACCTACATTGCTACCTTATTGATGAAATAGAAAGAACAAAGCATAAGCTAAGGGGACTAGCTTGTGGTGGTTTTTGGTTGCAAAAAAGGGTCCTTTCCTTCGTCTCATTTGGGATTGCCTCTATTGATTGGGAAGCCAGCTGGACACTTATGGGTTAAGGTAATAGGAAGAATCGAAAGGTTACTTTCGGTATGGAAGCGGCGGTATTTGTCATTAGGGGCCCGGCTTAGTTAACTCTCATTAAAGCGGCTTTCTCCTATATGCCGGTGTACTTTATGTCGCTCTTCAAATGCCTTAAGCCTGTCTTTCTTTGGCTTGAAAGGTTGAGGAGAAATTATTTATGGCTAGGGGACAATCTAAAAAGAAATTTTAAATGGGATGAAGTTTGTAGACCAATTTATGATGTTGGAATTTATGAATATATCTTTACTTGGAATCCGGCTTTGGCAATTTTGGGTCCGAGGAAGGAAGGTTGTGAAGGGGAATTATTAGTTCCAAGCAATGTTCGAATTATCTCCGATACTATCGAAATATCTCCGATATTATCTTTATCTCCAGCTCAATGATATCGATAACACTGGAAGCGATACCAATAATGCTGGTAGTATCAGAAATTCCAGGTATTAGCAATGTATCGCTAAGTATCACCAACATATCAATATCGCTAATGTAATCGTCGATATTTTCAACTATGTAAATTCTAGGTGTCGCTTGTATTGCCAATGCATCAATATCACCAATGTATCACCAATATTTTCGACTATGTAAGTTCTAGGTAATGCTTGTATCATAAGTGTATTGACGATATTTCAATAATATCGCCAACGTATTGATATCATCAAAATTTTGTTTATTAGAAAAAAAAAATTTTATTTCAATTTTTTTTTTTCATGGGCACATGGTTGTATGTAGTGTTCAATTTGTCATTGATAATATCGATAATATCTCAATATTATCAAAATCGCAACATACGAGATATTGAGACCACAATCTTCCATTTCCTTTCCAATTGTTGATAATTTCTTAGTGAAATATCATGTGTTGTTGATATTTTTGCAATACTGATGGATGTTTGGATGAAAGGTTGGATGGTTAAATAAGCCGAAGGGGATGGTTGAATTGATTTCTTACAATAGCACCTGCTTTTAAGGCCCCATTAAATGAAAACTTGTTATGTATGCATTATTTTTGCATTTTTTTTTTTAAAAAAAAAAAATTTCTAAATATGCAAATATGTACATTTTAATAATTTCTAAATATGCAAATATGTACATTTTAACATCTCCTAAAGTTTTGCTGAAAATTCCACAGTTTTTCCTATGTTTCCCCGCATTTCCGGTTATTAGCGATATTATTGGCGATATCGATATTGTTTCCGTATCCCTGGCTAGCGAAACTTGTAGCGATACCGATACTTCGAACACTGGTTCCAACTATGGAGTGGAGAAGAGGGGTTAGGCAGTGAAAAATCTTCTTTGTATTGGGCTTCTTATTTGTGGAAAGTGATGGCTTCGATGGAGCATTTAGTTGAGAAAGGGATTTCCTTCTCCTTGGGATTCGGTAGTTGTATCCATTTTTGGGTGGACATATGGGCTGGAGATATAGTGCTTCAGGATAAATTTCCCAGCATGGCTTGCCTTGCCACGGATCGTCCAAGGCAATTTTTCAGTGCACAGTGGCTCGATTATGTGGTCCCTTTCTTATTGTAGGGATATGTTTGATGAGGAGGTCGCTAAATTTGTGGATTTGTTGATTAGGTTGAAGAATGTTGCTCTTTCATCCTAAGAGGAAGATGTGATGGGCTGGCAAGCTCATATTTCAGGTCCTTTCGCCATTCTCTCTCTCTAAGTTGATATGTGACAAGCCGTATAATATTCTCTTTCCGCATCATTTTGGGTCATATGGTGCTCCACCAAGAGTGGCGGCATTTGCTTGGCTCGTGGGCAAAAAGGGAGTTCTAACCATCAATAATTTTAAAGGAGAGTTGTCATCCTCCCCAACATTTGTTTGTTGTGTATGGAAAATGCAGAATCGATTGATCACCTTTTCTTCCATTGTAGTTTTGCTCGAAAGGTGTGGTACTCTTTCCTTACTGCATTACATTTAGCTTAAGGTAATGCCAAGTTCGATTGCAGATTTGTTTTGTACTTGGCATGGAGACGGGGTGGGAAAGAGGGGAAAGCTCCTTGGCATTTGCTCTTTTTAACGGTGCTATGGTCCATTTGGAGAAAGCGAAACAGGAGATGCTTTTGGAATAGGTGATCTTCGCTTGAGGAGGTCATCATAGAAGTCAAATGTAATGTTTTGGGTTGGGCTTCTATTGTTAAGTTAGTTCATCCTACCACTCTCCTCTGTTTTTAAGTCATAGAGTTAGGTTGTTTTCTTTTGCGCTTTTTGTGCTTTTCTAGAAATTTTTTGTTATCTCTCTCAAAAACGGCATAAGCTAAGGGCACTAAACTTGAGGGGCAGTGTTTATGAATGTTTGTATTATGAGGGTTTTCTTGTAATTTCTTTGTGCTATGAGGGCATTCTTATAATTTGAAACTCTAAAAGCTTCCTAAGCTTTGTTTGAATTATTGACGCAGGACAGCCCTAATTATGATGCATGCTCATGAACATAATTAAACAACGGAAATAAAAGGAATAAATGATCTAAAATTCTAGCAGTAATCATCATAACTGAGAAAATCATAAAGGAAACATGCAATGGAGCGGGCCATCATCACAACCATGGAGTATGGCATTCAATTATTACTTAGGTTGGATCCGGCGAGGGATGAGACCTCCTGATCTTGCATGGTCACACCCAATCGATCAATGAAGATCACTCCGAATAACAAAAAAGTTTCGAATTTGGGGGTTTAGGGTTTAGATCGGTTCTCAAGATTTTGATCGAAGAAGAATTAGCCAAAACTGGAAAATAGAAAGAAGAAAATAATTACCTTGAAGAAGTTGGAGGGGCATAAGAAGAAATTAGAAGAGGAAGATCAAGGGAAGAGAAGAAGCACCATTAGAGAGAAGAGAGGAAGGAGGCAACCAAAGGGTTTGCTTTTCATTAATCAATAGTTAAAAATTCGAGTTTAGGGCTTTAGCCCACTTAAATAAGTAAATAAAGACATAAAATTACTAAAATACCCCTAGAATAAGCAAATAAAGACATAAAATTACTAAAAGACCCCTAACTAAGCCAAAACGCGCAAATAACATAAGTACGGGAAAGTTCGGGCGCTCGGTCTTCTTTCTCTAATCTTCCTTCACATGTGTCTTCCCTGAGTGGGGTCTTCTATATGTCCAATCACATGTGAAAGGTCTTCAGCTCCTCAATAGTCACCTATCCACAAGGACGGCACTTGTGGTTGGCGCTTTCTTCGTTGGTACACCTTTAATGCGCTTGTGTCCGCATCGATTATCTCTCATATTATCGAAATATCTTCAATATTATTGTTATCTCCAACTTGGCAATACCGACAACACCGGTAGTGATACCGATAACACCGGTAGTATTAGAAATTCAAGCATCAACAATGTATATTGAAGTACTATAAACGAATCGATATTGCCAATATTTTCAATTGTGTAAATTCCAGGCGTCACTTATATTGCTAATATATCGATATTGCCAATGTATCGCTAATATTTTCGACTGTGTAAATTCTAGGTGACACTTGTATCACAAGTGTATCAGCGATATTTCAATAATTTCGCCAATGTAGAAATATCACAAAAGGTTTGTTTATTTTATATATATATATATATATATATATATATATATATATATATATATATATATATATATATATATATATATATATATATATATATATATATAAATCTATTTCAAATTGTTTTATGAGCACATTGTTGTATGTAGTTTTCAATTTGTTGTTGCTAATATTGATAATATCTCAATATTATCATTATCGCAACATGTGCGATATCAAGACCACAATCTTTTGTTTCCTTTCTTGTTGTTGATGGTTTATTTGCAAAATATCACAAGTTGTCGATATTCTACAATATCGATGGAAGGTTGGATGGATGATTGAATGGTTAAATGGGATGGATGGGATGGTTAAGAGTGTTTAAACATGCTTTTAAGCCCCCATTAAATCGAAACTTATTGTGTATACATTATTTTTGCAAATTTTTTATTCCTAAATATGCAAATATGTGTATTTTAGCATCTCTTGAAGTTTCATTGAAAATTCTACCGTTTTCCCCATGTTTTCTCTCATTTCTGGTTATCAGCGATATTATTGACAATATCGATATTGTTTCCGTATCCCCGACCAGCAAAACTTGTAGCAATACCGATACTTGGAACATTGTTCCCAAGTAGTGAATCCTTTAGACAGGCTTGAGGAGATTTCTAGAATCTCTTTAAGTAGGCTTGAGAAAATCTTTATGTTCCTGTGTGGACTTGAGAAGTATATAATACAATACCTCTGTATTGAATATATTCATTCAATCAAGGAAACTATGGAACCCATAAAAGATTTAACATGAACCACCATATTAGATCATTTTGAAGCTGATTTAATGGGTTGTTTGGATGCATGTAAGTTTTTAAGTTGCAAGTGACTTTCAAGTGAAAGTCATATGCTACCTGTTTGCATGTAAATCACTTACAGGTAAGTAGTTTTTTATGTTTGGGTAACCTATAAGTTATTTATAGATAAGTAGCAGTGTATTCACATTAAACAGAGCTTGGAGTAGAGAATTACTCCAAAATCTTCAACTCACATAAAAAAGATTGGCATAAGATACGCCATTGGGTTGAACCCATCTAGATGAATCTTTAAGCCGATTCTTAGGCTAAACAAATCATCATGCCAAAAAAGTGGGCCCATAGATTCAAAATGCTATCAATTAGTATTTATGGGCACATAGATTCAAATTACTTACAAAAGTGGGCCTACATTCAATTTAGTTGCCAAGGCATGCCTACACTACTGTAGGAAGGATTAAATCGCACACAAACGCACCATCTTGCCACTTGTGTTGGGTGATACACGTATATGGTTTTGCTAGGTGATAAGGCGAATGGCCGATACAATGCTTAAGCCTAGAGGTTGAACAGTGTTGTTCGTGTTCTGGGTTTCGTAAAAGACAAGTGGGACCCATAGTTCAATGATCTCGGCAATTAACATTGTGGGTGTCGCATAGGATGACCCATGAACCAAAACGTCTCAGGTTAGAAGAATCACATACCCCAAATATGTGGTCAAATATAGATGGTTACAACAACCGTTCACATTCAACAAAGAAAAAGGCCAAACATCGTCTAGGCAACATCATTATATCTAGGGGATTTTCAATCAGCAAGCTGTCCACATGAGATCTGCTTGGGTTTTAATTCCTGCCTTAGTGCCTTGATGGGCGATTATTTCTTTTTAATGAAGTTCCCTTATCTTTCAAAAAAAAAAAAAGGGATAAAAAATGAGAAGTTTATCCCCTTGATGACTTTACACTCAATGCTTTGGATCATTGAACAGTGGGCCCCATTTGAACAAAAGCCAAACCATCAAAGATTCCTCTCTCTCTCTCTCTCTCTCTCTCTCTCTCTCTCTCTCTCTCTCTCTCTCGCTCTCTCTCTCACTCTCTACAATTCCTCTGTAAAAGGAGGAGAAATCTGATCCGTTGAAATTGTGGCCGAGATTCGAGGTAAAGATATTCGCTCCCACTTTTCTCTATGGAGAAAATAGGAGAAAGGGGAAGCCATACTTTGTTTTGCAAAAGGCCGGGAAAGATGGTCAAACAAGAAGCAGGTCAGAAAGATGGATGATTCCAGCGGATAGGTTTGGGAATCCGTCCGTTGTGCATCTCCCCTTGCTGCAGCAATTTTAAAAAATCTGACCTTTGGGGTGTAACTCGCACGTAATTGAAATCCCAACCCTCCCCCATGTAAGTTGCCTGTAATAACTGACAGGTTGTAACTCACTTACAGGTGAAATTTCAAAACCCAAACACCACTTCTGAGTTACAGGTAAGTTGCTTCCCACTAACCCATCTTACGGGCATCCAAATGACCCCTAGAGTTATTTGTTAGTTCTATGCATGAGATATCTCCTTCCAACTTCTTGAGGACTTCTAACTCGAACTTGATTCCTTTATCAGAGGGAATATAGTGAAATCCATTTTCCAGGAGTCATTTGAATTGGTTTTGTCCAAACCCTTTTTAATTCACTTGAAAAGGAATATGAAGTCGTGGTTTATATAAATTTGTTAGTGTGGTATGTAGAGGTTGAATGCTATACTTGCCAGCTTCAACTAGGATAAATTGGGCTTTATTTTTGTATTATAGAACCCTTTAGAGAAGCTGGCTGCAATGGAACCCGAACATTACGCTAATCACCCTTTACTGTGTCTGCAACTAACAAAATTTAGCACTAGATCTCAAGGGGCATGGGTTATTAGGGTCTGTAATTCCTTATCGTGCCTTCCCAGGAAGTTTAGGCCTTACCCAACTAGAGAGCCCACAAAACAGGATGAATTTGCAAAATGGAAAGTGGAAACGCCAGCTATATCTACGAGTATGTACTACATAGAAAGATTTCCTTTTTGGTGGAGTTGCGTTTTTCATTACTCGTATGCGTAGAAATTACTACAGCTTGTTCCAAGAAAATAAACTTATTTATGATGTCATATACTTTTATGTCATATGATTTTTCAAACTTGCAACCAATTCTATTGTTGCCTTTGTTTGACTTGGAACCCACTCTGTCCTGTTCATGCAGCTTCACTACTGCTCAAAAGTTAGACAAACTTGGGATGCGAGGAAGTGATACGTATGCTCTGTGTGCTTATCCATGATATCTATTTCCTATGCTACTTTGTTACTGAAAAAAAGTTCTTAATGTTTACTTATGGACAATGCTTTACAGATGTGAGCTTGTCTTTGAGAATTGCTTTGTGCCTGAAGAAAATGTGCTTGGGCAGGAAGGAAAAGGTATGGTGTCATGGACATAACTAAATTTCTGTAATTTTAGAAAATTGTGTCATGTTAAAAGAAAAAGAATTTTATTTTTGTATGATGCTTTGTGCATGTTCTGTGGTTTGTTGTTATCCTAAGTAATCTTGGACAGTTAGTCCCTTATAAGCCATTAAGGGAGAGTATGTGGGTTCCTCTTAGACAAGAATTTATTGCTCGAATGAAATCATCAAATATTGGAGAACATATCAAGCATGACATCCATCTACGATTGGATGCCATATTTTATGCATTAAGTGTTGAATATCATGGTATGCCGTTATGCTTTTAATGATCCATTAATTTATCTTTATAGTATTTAAGTATGAGCACTGGTAGTAGTCAAATTTAATTAAACATTACTATAATTAGTTCTTCGGTATGTCAGTTGCCGGCATCAATAGGATAACTTATTCCATTACAGACGATAGGATGCATTGGATATTTCAAATTTTCATGCATCTTAATGTTGAACGTGTATGCGTAACTCATTCCGTTATAGAGGATAGTATACATTGGATATTTCAAAATTTCATGCATCTTAATGCTAGATGTGCGCGCGCACGCACACACATACACATACATTCAAGTCTCTTTGTGTGCGCGCGTGAAATTTCATGCATCTTAATGTTGGACTTGTAACTATGTATGCCTTTGTGTTTGTGCCTATGTCTTTGTTTCTATGTGTGGGTGGGTGTGCATGCATGCGCGCCCATGTGTGCCTATGCCATTTTGAGTCCTAAGACTGCATATGCCATAGTGGCATGTGGTTTTTGGATCGTTGGGGCTTATGCAATCGCATAAGCCATGTTTCATGTAATTATGGTATAATATATTTTCTTTCTTTCTTCTTCTTCTTTTTTTGCTTGATTTTCTCACCCCCCCCCCCCCCCCCCCCCCCCCAAATAATAATAATAATCAACACCCTAAAGCCTCTCACTCTAATACCCTCATTCTTTCAATCTCTCTTAACTCTCTTACTCTCTCATCACTGTAATATTCTCACATTCTGATTCTCTCTTAAGCCTCTTGCTTTCTTACTCTCTCTCATCAATCTAAAACTCTCATAGTCCCTCTTAAGTGTTCACTCTCTTACTCTCTCTCTTTCTAGTCTAATACTCTCATCACTCTCATTCTCACATTTTTTTAGTGTATGTAATTATGCATTCATTTGAGTAGTTGTAATCACTCTAATACTTGGTAGATTTTCATTAAAGATTCCCTACACAACTAACAACTACTCAAATGTGAATAGTCTAATATGTGGGGCATTCATTTGAGTAGTTGTTAGTTGAGTTCATTTGTATATATGCAATTACGCAATCATTTATATATATATATATATAATATATATATATATTTTTAAATTTTTTTTAACATCATTTTCATTTGAATAGTCTAATAAATGTAATAAATATAACAAAACTTTAATGTAGTTGGTGATAAAACTATTCAAAAAATCCCGACACTTTTATCATTTTTACATATTTTTTTCGTATTTTCATAATTTCCATTATTCCTTGAATTTTCTATTTTTTATTTTTTTAAAAGGGAGCTATGTGATTGCATATGTGAGTTGACAACATTGAGATATATATATATATATATATATATATATATATATATATATATCTCAATGTGTGTGTGTCTGTATGTATATATATCGTATGTATATATATCTATATATGTATAGACATACATGTATATACATATATAGAGGAATGCTCACCTACGCACCTTCTTACGTGAGCACCCATGTGCACCTTTGCACATGTGTCATGGGCACAAAATCTGAACGGTCCACGTGATGCGGCACCCC
Organism: Magnolia officinalis; assembly: GCA_021015155.1. Taxonomy (NCBI): domain Eukaryota; kingdom Viridiplantae; phylum Streptophyta; class Magnoliopsida; order Magnoliales; family Magnoliaceae; genus Magnolia; species Magnolia officinalis. The sequence continues at coordinate 127,551 of JAJHSJ010001243.1, read as the reverse complement.
TTGAAACTCTATGGGCCCCATTTTCAGCCTGATCCAAAACTCTAGTGGGCCATAGCAAAGAGAAATGCAAATCAAGGGAGGAAATTGTTTCCTTTTGCCATGGCCCACCAGAGTTTTGTATTGGGCTGAAAGTTGGGCTAGTTAGGTTTCAAGGGATGCTGCGTCACATGAACCGTTCAGATTCTGTGCCCATGACACTTGTGCAAAGGTGCGCACGGGTGCTCACGTAAGCAGGTGAGCATTCTTCTACATATATATAGGTGTGTGTGTGTGTGTTTTTAATTTGTGTATATGGCTGGATGTTGAGGGAGGGTTTGTATGTCCACTCTCTCTTCCCCAATGCTAATTGTAGCACCTTTTTCTACAACTTGGTGTTAAAGCATCTCCTTTCCAAGATCCCAACTAGTGGAAAATTGTTGAGGGCCAGGTTGTTTCCATGACCACATGGGTCCTTTTGAAGGCCTCTTTTTAAATTCTTAGATCCTAAAACAGTCAATCATTTGCTTTCAATGACCTAGAGCCTCAAAGGATATAGCTTACCACACCCCTTCATCAGGTTCAGGGTGGAATTTGTAGCCATGCATTCAGATGCTAGATCTTGATTCCTTAATGTGACTAAACTAATACATCCTGTTTGGATAAATTTTAGAACATGTTTGAGGATATCTTTTATCACAAAAGTTGAGAGATTCTAAATCTTGTGTATATATTTTGATCGAGTGAATCTGCTTCGGGGATTTTATGATATCTTATTGTGGATAATTTTTGTTGATTCTCTGGAACTGTCTTTTTTCCTGATTAGGGAAGTCCTGGTATTTTGGTGAATGAAATGGATTTCTATGTTTGTTATAGCCTCCATCATTTGTGCTTCTTAAGTTGTATGTCATGAGAATCTTAATGTAGTAGATGGAGTTGGTAAACTAAGATTAGAGATAGTTCGTATGGCTAAAATCCTGTTATTTTGAGTATCAAACCCTGAAGATTCTGATAGTTATTTTCAGCCTTGTATGACAGTATGAGTAAACTCTTCCTTTCATCATATTCTTACTCTATTTTATGTTGCAAGCTCTCCCTTTTGAATGGTCATGCAAATCTTTCTTTGCGATTCTCTGAAAAATCTGATTGCAATTTAACTTTTCTGGACCTATCTATCTCATCCTCCTCCTCCTCCTCCTCATCATCATCATCATGCTAGGCTTTCTACCGGCAATCTATGGTTCGTTTTAAATGGTAGATTGGCAAAAGTTCTGTGATCAGCTGCTAGAAAGATCTTCCTCCATTCAGGAAATGACTGTAATTTTCTGTGTGAAGATGGAAAGTTTGAGATTCAACAACTATGAAATTGTTAATTATGGAAGTGGTTGTCTCTTCCTCAGTAACACTTTAAGTATGATAAGTTGAATATATCAGTTAACCATTATGATTTATGAGCTGTCTTTTCACAGATGTCATGAGGCAACAATTGTCAGTAATTTTGTGGTGTGGCAATTGTTTACTGTTACAGGAGTTTATGTCATGATGTCTGGACTGGATTTGGAGCGTCTTGTATTGGCAGGGGGGCCCATTGGTCTCATGCAAGCATGCCTTGATGCTGTTATTCCTTATGTTCGGCAGAGAGAACAGTTCGGTCGGCCAATTGGAGAATTTCAGTTAATACAGGTTTATATTTATCATAACATCCAAGTTATCTTTGTTACCTTCTTAGAGATGCATCACTTCAGATGGAAATAGAATCTCTTTCCCTAATCACACTATTGTGGAAATATAGGGGAAATTGGCTGACATGTATACTTCCTTGCAGTCATCGAGGTAAGAATTCTTATACTCTTAGGTATTGTTTTTACTGCATTTATCATTTGGTAGCATCTAATAGTTCTCAGGTTTTCAGATCATTTGTGTATTCTGTTGCAAGGGATTGTGATAATGGAATCATCGACCGTAAGGTGCTCCTTGACATCATTGTTTCTTCCTTTGTTTCTTATTTTTTGATGTTCTTAATTTATACTAATGTAATCTATTCCATGTTACTTGAGTTTTACAATGTAAATTCTTGATTAAACTCAATTGCATTGTTATGATCTTATCAGATTTATGTAGGTGAAAATCTTTTTTGATTCATAGGATAGATCACCTAGGAATGTTGTGGTAGGTGTGAGGAGGAAAGCCATCCCATGAGGATATATCGACTTCATTAAAAGACATGTATGGGGGTGCCATTACAAGAGTGAATGACATGGTGAGACTATTAGCTCCTAACGATAGTGAACCATCAGCAGAGGTTTTTATTTTATTTTATTTAATACCAACCAAAATTTTATTCCAAAAAAAAAAAAGGGAATTTGTAACGGAAAACAAAAAAGAAAAACAGAGAGAAAACAGGGATGATGAGTAATCAGCCCCCAACAAGGCAATCACTGCTCAAAAAATACAAGAAAACCCTAAAACTAAAGAATACAAGATCATGGACCTTCTTGCACAAAACAGTCCCAATTGGAAAGACTAATAGGGAGAGACTCCCCTACGAGAGCCAAAAGAGGATAGTCTACTCTTAGGGCCATCGATAGAATTCTTCTTTTTAAAACTTCTGCCGAAAGACTCCTTTGTCTTTGTAACTTTATGTTAGAAAGAAGAGAAGAAAGAAAAAAGAGGAAGAGTAAGTGAGCCGTACAATTGTACAGCTCTTATTACAATCATTCTATGTGGGTCATACAATTGTATTGCCCAGATTCATAACCACCAACACTTCCCCTCCCCTCAAGTTGGTGCATAGATGCCATTGATGCCCAGCTTGGAATAAATGCATTCAGATTGACTGCAACCAAGTGCTCTAATAAACACATCGACAAGTTGGTCTTGAGACTTGACATGCTGTGTAGAAATTTCACCACCAGAAATCTTCTCATGTATGAAGTGATAATTGATCTAAATATGCTTAGTTCTCTCATGAAAAATTGGATTATTTGCAATATAAGAGGCCTTCTGATTATCACATAACAACTACCTTAACAAGTTCACTACAAAATCCATTTTTTGTAAGAGCTTCTTTGACAACATGAGCTCACATGTCGTGTGAGTCATAGCTTTATACTCTACTTCAGCACTAGATTGAGCTACTACAATACTTTGTTTCTTACAATTCCATTTAACCATATTTCCTCCCATGAACGTGCAGTATCTCAGTATACAGTTGTAGAACACGTATTAAACTGAGAACGAGTGCCCTGTAACTTGATGATTTTGCATTTGCATAGAATTTCGTTGCCTGGTGCTACTTCTAGATATTGCAAAATTTGGACCACTTCATCCATATATAGTTTAATGTAAGGAAGAAGAAAGAAAAAGAGGGAGAGTAGGTGGCCATACAGTTGTATATGCCTCATTACAATCATTCTAAGTGGATTGTACAATCGTATGACCCACATTCATAATCATCAAGTCTTAAAATAAATCTGTTGTTCCCTTTCTTCCAGAACTCCACATGATGGCATAGGGGTGCAAATTCCAAATGATGGCTCCACAAATCAAAAGGTGGTCCTTCCCACAACCTCGAAGAACCTCTGGAATGGACTCACTAAGAACTGAAGACAGCGAAAGAGAGTGAAGAAGTGATTCCAAACATCCCTTGCAACTTCATAGTGAAGGAAGAGATGATTAATAGAACGTTCTGCTTTCCTGCATAATATGCCCATATTTGGAATTGGAATCTCTTCTTAACATTATTGATTTTAAGGATTTTAATGGCCATTGCTGTCCGCAAGAATTCTTGGACCCTAAGAGGCATTGGGGATTTCCATACCATGGCCAGCAAGCTATGAGGCCTTCATAAAAGCAGCTGGAAAATTTGTTCCTGGACCAATCCACTCTATCCTCATTGGACCGATTGATGTGACCCTCATACCATGAGGCTACTAATGAACCCGATCTCCCCATCATTGAGATTCCGCATTTGAAGTGCATTCCAAATAATAAATACCCCATTACAGTCAAAGCAATCTTGCACTTTAGCTTCTTTGTGGACTGTGAGTGAGAACAAGGGCTGGAAAATTCCTCCAGGGAGCTCTCAACAAGCCAAGCTTCAGGCTGAAATGTCAGTGTCTCCACGGACCAAGATGAAATGAATCCCGTTATGAAATGCCTTATGTTATGAGATAGTATGTGGGTGATAACATCTTGGTACTGGCCAAAAGAACTAATAGATTTCCACTTGTTTAATCCAACGTTCTTTAGAGGAACGCCAGGGAACCAACCCTAATCCAACTCCCGTGTTTTATGAAGATTGCATTCCTCCACAGTGCATCTGATTCCTCATTAAACCTGTCCTAGCATTTACCAAGCAAACCCCAATTTGTACTCTTTGCCTAACCCAATGCCTCCGTCGTCTAGTTTGTTAACGTCTTCTCAGTTAACAAGGGGAAATTTGTGCTTATCTGTCACCTCTTTCAAGAAGTGCCTTTGAAGCTTTTCAATTTTATATGCCACCTTTGCTGGGATCTTAAAGAAGGGCATGTAGTAATTAGGCAAAGTTGAGAGGGCATTTAATAAGAGCAATTCAACCACTAAAAGATATATAAGGTTTTTCTACCCAACTAACCTTTTAATTCTCTCAATGATAGGATCCCAAAGAGATGATGCCTATGGTTCAGCTCCCCACCCCGAGTGTGCCCCTGCATCCCACAGGCCACCCCACTCGAGCCCGGTGTGAAAATACCCATGCATTAATCACCTCCGGTGAGGAGTCTCGAACATGAGACCTTCCACTCTGATATCATTTTGATGCAAGACAATTAACCACTTGCTTTAAAAGCTCGAACTGATAGAGCATAGCGAATCGATCCCTTCATCTCATAGCCCAGGTCCCACATCCCATGGGTTAGGACCTCGAGCGAACTCCCCTCGTAGGCCCCACTTCACATGGGTTTCACTTCACACTAGCCACCTGCCTCACACAGGTGGGCCCCTCCTCACACGGGCCGCCCACCCTGAGTGTGCCCTTGCATCCCACAGGCCACTCCACTTGAGCTCGATGGGAAAATGCCCTTGCATTAGGAAGGCTCTGAGGTATTTTACCAGAAGTGACTTCTTGCCACACCCTATCCTTCAAGCTAGAAAGAGAACATCATCCTTGCAGGTTGCCATGTCTGGCATAACACTTTTCTTGAGATTTACCTCAAGGCCGGAAAATGCTTTGAAACAACAAAGAATACCTTTGAGGTTCAAGACCTGCTCTAGATGACCACACAAAATGAAATCATCATTTGCAAACTGAAGATGGGATATCAAGAGCCCCAGCTGGCCTACATCAATACTATTGATGAAGCCAAAACTCAAAAGCTTTTTCCAGTGACATTTCCAAACTCTCAGACACAATGGTGAGTAACACTTCCAAACTCTTAGACACAATGGAGAAGAGGAAAGGGGAAAGAGTTTGTCTTGCGTATGACCTCTAGAGTTGGTAAAAAACCCTGAAGGAGAACCATTTACTAGACTAGAGAAAGAAGCCGAAGAGATGCAGCTGTTAATCCAAGCTATCCACCTATCTTCAGAACCATATGGTGGAGAAAGTAAGGCAAGAGATCCCATTGATGTGATCATGGGCTATTTCAATTTCAATCTTGCAAATAATGCTGATTTCTCTTGCTCTTTTTCCTAGAATTGATGCACTTGTTTGCAAGAAGAATGCTATCCATAATTTGCTTTTCTTTCACAAAAGCCCCTTGGTTTAAGGGTATGACATGAACCATCATTTCTTTGAGCCAAAGAGAAAGGAACTTTGCAAGAATTTTCTGGACCCATCTGACTAGAGTAGTCGACTTGAAGTCCTATGGCAAAGGGTGTTGTCAGCTTTATTTTGTCTTTGTTCTATGTTCTGTTGCATGAATTTATCCTTCAAAAATAAAATATTAAAAAAAAGAATGAGGAAAATAAATGGGGCTATTAGACCTTTACTCAAGATTTCTCTTCGATGAAACTCTTTTACGAAGCACGTGAAGTCCTCTATAATATCCAAATACTTTGGAAAGAATGCCAAGGTAAAGTTGTTCAGTCCCAGTGCCTTACCTCCATCCATAACCCCCACTGCCTTCGAACTTCCTCTTCATCAAACTCCTAAGAGTTGGCCTCATAAAATCTTCCTTGGTAGATGGGCAAGAATTGTATTCAACATTAACTTGTCTTTTATTTCCCCTCTCGAGCTTTTGAGAGCCATTTGAATATGGTGAGATAGAATACAATTGAAACAATTTATCACTTTTTTTCATCATAATTAGAATTACGTGACTTATGCAATAGAAACAATTTATCACTTATCTCATCATAATTAGAATTGCATGACTTCTTCCTTGTTTGACACAAGATGTTTTCTTTTTCTTTTCTCTAATTGGGATTGTTGTGTGATCATCACAAATGGTTGAAGAGGGAAGTTTTTGCAATTTTCAGTGACCAAGAACCGTGTTTTTGCCTTTCAAAAATCTATGTAAGGTTCCATTGAATAGCTTTTCATATTTCATTTTATGATGGAAATTTAGTCTATAGTCTATTTGGCATTTTATTTGAATGTGTCAACTATTGGAGTGTAACTGTGTAACAACTAACAACAGGAATCTTCTCTGTTGCATTTTCTCATCATATGTTTCATTACCATCAATAATGCAAAGATTCAATGAAATAAAACATTACTAAAAGTACCTTTCAAAATAAAAAATAAATGAATCAAACACAAAACAAATAAATAAAACATTATTAAAATTTATCTGTCTTTTAGGATGCATCCTTCAAAATAATAATAATAATAATGAATAAAATCTGTCTTTTAGGATTGTTGAATTACAAGTGATCTGAACACACAATTTTCAGGATTGCGCAGGAGTAATACTTTTTGCAGCTGAAAAAGCCACTCAAGTTGCTCTACAGGTGAATTAACTCTTCCTATTAAGATTTCATATGTGCCTTTAGACTGAGTTGATGCTCCAATGCCTTCTTTTTGATAAACTCAAAGCGAAGGATGTGTAAAAGATCTATACACTGTTTTGTTGTTTGAACAACACCTCTTCACAATAGAAAACATGATTTAGATGAGCTGTATTTTTGGGTTTATTGGTAAAAACATATTGGTATAACCTTTTCATTATAATATTTCATCTAGGCTCCATAAAGTACAGCTGTTGAAGTGGTCAAAAGACACAAGCAAACCTTGTGATGAAGAAAAAACAATGCAAAAAGTTGAATCTAATTAATCAAATTTGGTTAGTACAACAGAAATGTTAATTCTTCCCTCAAGTTTGAGGGTAGATATTTTTCTGTTTGAACTTGCGAACTAGTTGTTTTCCAAAGGTCTTAAGATGGTGTTGGTTGGTTGTTTATTTCCATAAGTCTTCCACGACCTATTTTATAGGTTTTCTAAGCGCATGTTTGGTTGCTGGTGAATCATTCCCTGGTGTTTATTTTTCCATTGCAAACCCAGTACAAGGGCTAATGTTTTAGGGGAACAGTTAAAACCTGTCTGGTTGAGACCCTTTGGTTTCTTGGGAAAACTCTAAAATTTGTATGGTTAGTACTCGGTGTTTCCTAGGAGAAGTTTAAAATTAATATTTAAGACATCTATTCTACAAGTGGGACTATTGTGAACATGAGAGACCTATCCAAGCCATTCATCAAGTGTGTCACATGATACTTGGATCATTGTAGTAGTAGGTTTGTAACACACACACACACCACACACACACACACACACACACACACACACAAGCAAAGAAAACACCTATCCATGGAAACCATGAAAATCTACATTGCAAGCTTCCATATAAACCATAAAAAATTTAAGAAGCCCCAATTCATGGTCGATTTTAGCCATTTCTCATAGAATTCCCAAAGTGGAGAAGACGAATGGGACTATGGATCTAGTCGAGTCTTGTTGTAGCTTTTCCTGGTTAAGACATTCCTTAGGAAAAACTTAGGCATCATTTTTTGGAGAAGTTCGGGGGGGGGGGGGGGGGGGGGGGGGGGGGGGGGGGGGGTGCATTTCTTTTTTCTCATAAAGTGGATGCGACCAGTGTTTAAATATCGAAGATATCATCCAATATATCCCGTGATATATCTTGTATCCCACATGTGCTATACGAAACACACAGGTAGTGTCGATATGTCCCACCTATATTATCCGGTGAGCATTTTCAATTTTTGATCCATGTTTTTGCTGTAAATCACGTTAAACTAGTGTCAAGTAGTTACAAATTTATGATTCTTCATGTTTTCCATGAAAAATCATTGGAACTTCGATTTCGAGATTTAGGGGAGATAGGTCAAGTTGTAGAAAATTGAGAAAAATCTAAATTTCTCAATTTCTCTCAAAACAGTTGCAATCTTTGTATCCAAACACAAAATTAAACATGTATGTAACCTGACCTGATCTAGTGATTCTTCTTTTGCTTTTGAATGTTTTGCTTGGGTTTCCATACATGTCTTCTTACTTTTATAAATTATATGAATAGACTTTGAATATACTTGCATCAATTCAGTTGGAAAGCGCATATATTAGGACCCCATACAAAGGAAACCCCTATTATGTGCACTTTTTTTTTGGTAATATTGTGATTTTTAAGAGTGTATTGATGTCGTTTTCAACTATCCCTGAAGTTTCATTGAAAAATTCAACCAATTTCCCATGTTCCTATGCTTCCCAACATCAACGATAAATTATGCAATACAACCAATATATCCCATGCAATAACTGATATGTATCCGTATCCTAAGGGTGCGATGCATTACGCGATAATGATATTTAAAACATTGGATGCGACCAAACATAATACCAAACCCAAAGGATAGAAATCTATGGAAAGTGGGAGACAAGTATTGGAAGGATACATATTTGTCAATAGAATGATCAGTACAAGCACACTTATCTTTTGTCAAGGCAATAGGAACATTATACATATCTTGTTCATTAGGCTCGGAAGAAGATATGGTGGATGGCACACCATGGTTGGTCGTTCTATCTGTACGTTTTCGTCGTGAGTGGACTTGTATCGGATGGTGGAATCGGTAGAGGGAGAAGATTGGATTATATCTTTTTCAACTGCAAGAGGTTCCAATATAGATTCCACATCAAGATATTTACCATCTTTTGAGAAGAACAGAGTGGACTTGAAAATGTAACAGTTGCACATACATAGTCTTCAAAGAGAAGCATTGTAACAAAAATAACCTTCGTGTCCTGGAATACCTAAGAAAAAAAATATTTAATGGCTCTAGGATCCCCGATTCCAATTGATGAACAAAGGATACACATTCAAAACTTTGGTGAGCAAAGAAAACAATGAAGTATTTGAAAGTAAAATTTGATATGGTGATTGACCCATTAGAACAGTTGAGGGCATTCTATTTATCAGTTAACATACTTGTATCACTCTAAAAACATTTTGAAATATTCATATGAAGTAATAGAGCACAAGGCACCGCAAGTTGGTGGCAATTTTTTTTCATTCTACAACACTTTGTTGTTGTCGGGTGTGGGCACGATGTTTGATGAAAGATTCCTATTTCAAACAAATATTGACTAAAGGCTTGTGACATATATTCCTTTGTATTATCGGAACAAAACGTAGACACTTTTGAATTAACTCAACTTTGTACTTCTATGTAGAAAGTCTTAAAAATAGAGAATAGTTCGTATATGTCTTTCATTAAATCAATCCAAGTCATTCACGAGAAATCATCAACAAAAGTTAACAAAATACTTGTATGCTGACCTATTGGAGATTTTAACTAGTCCCCAAATGTCTGAATGAACTAAAGAAAAGGAACTAAACTATGTTTTTTTTTCTATCAATCTTCTTCATCTTTGGATCCTGAAAAACACAATGTGAGGGATAGAAGGTTATAAAGCAATTAAGAGATTTGGTGAGTTTGCTAACAAATAGGAGACTTAGAGAAATTTAGGAATATAAAGGACAAAGGATAATTGAAGGAAGAACTAGGATGAACAATACCAATTTCACGTGCACTAGATTGAGTACCATTTGCCAGAGTAGCAGATGAACCCATTAATGATTTATTAATGGAGGAAAACACATTGGATTCACCTGTCATATGATCAGATGCGCTAGAGTCAATGACCCATGGAGCAGGGAACTTGGAACCTAAATAGACCAAAATTGACATCACAAATGCAGCCATAAGGGTTGAAGTAGTCCTAGAAGTAGTAAGAGTAGGTTGATTTTGCAGAATTTTCAGCAACTTGGAATACTTCTCTTAAGTGAGTTTAATTGTCTTTCGTGACTGTTGAGTTTTAGACATAGAATAGGTTGGAGAAGGCCCATTGTTCTCTCCAATGTAAGATACTTAATTAGCCGATGCTGGCTTTCCATGAAGATCCCAACATTTTCAATAGAGTGATTTGTGAGCCTACAATGCGTGCACTTTCTAGGTCAACGACCTCTACCATGACATCCTCTCACTTCACCATGATCACCTTGATTACGTCTGCCACCACGACCAATGTTGCAACCTCAGCCAATGAAGGATGCTAAAGTAGAGTGGTCATTGGCTTCACTTGTAGTGCCAAGAGATATCCATTTGAGGTGAGCATACACCTCATCTGGAGATGGCACATCATTGTCACCTAAGATCTGTACACGAATTGGTTCATACTCATGTTTCAAAACATATAAAAACTTGGCTACATGAAATTCCTATCATCACTAACGTAGCTTATCCAAATCAGTAGTAAGAGTTTGATACACATTCTGCTCTTCCCACATTCCTTTAAGTTAAGAGTAATATTCACCTAGCGTTTTGTCGTCTTGTTGGAGCTCAAATATTTTTTCATATAACTGATACATATGGGAAATATTTTTGCTGGATGAATACATCTCTTCTAATGCATCCCACACTCACTTTGCAATATAAAAAAACATTACCATTCATCGTTCATATGTACTAGAACTCTCATTGGGTTTCTCTGCGTCATGTATTTCAATTTTCCCTTTTCCGTTAAAAATACTTGAATGGTCTTGCTCCATTGGAGATAGTTTGCTCCATTTAATTTAATAGATGTTATCTAGACCCCTAAAAAATTAGGCAGATTTATGAATCCAATTCTCACACTTCTCACTTCCATCTGGGACAAGGGACTAGAGTATATACCGAAGCTTATATGGACACGGGATGACCTTTTGTGATCAACAAACACTCAACTTGTACGCTTTATACAGTAGATCGTGGACAAACCTAGGGTGTCGTAGGCAGATCAGAAGCTAGGAGAGTCACCTCAGGAGCTGCCGCAAGCTGATCATCAACTATGGTATGCACACCACACTTGAAGACAATAACTAGCCCACACGTCCAAACAGCCCAACCAATCACGAAGATTGATGATCATGCATATGGCATCTGACGAAGGCAACCAACCCACATGTTCACACATCCTATGAGAGGCGATGATCCCAAACACTTTATCCCTTTTTTCATGCACGGGCCATTATAAATGCCCGACACAAATAAAAATAACAAAACCCATAAGTTTCTTAAAAGATTTTTAGCACAAAGGGGATGAGAAGCCCAAAAATAAAAGATAGAAATAAGGATATGGTAGGTAGGAGAAAGATGGTGATGGGGTGAGAATAATCAATGGAGCATCACGCTCAGACCGTAGCTCGGATCGACATGAGATTTGGAGGTTTTGTAGTCCAAGCCTGGTCGACCAAGGCCAAGAAGCCGATTTGGGAAGGCGGGCCTTCATCGCACGTGCGGCTAGCCCACCTGCGCACGTGCGTCAGCCTCGGGGCACCGTCTGCAAGCGGAGACTATTTGTGAGACAGGTTTTTCTCTTGTTTTCCTCTTTTCATCCCTAATTTTATAAACCCTAACCCTAGATTGCCCTAAATCCCCAATTTCTATCTCTTTTCTCACCCTAGGGTTCCTTAATTTGAATTTGGTGAATTCCTTGGATTAGGGATTGATTGTCATGCATGTGTGGATGATTTATATTTCCCATTGAGTATTGTTTGGTTCATAATTTTTATTGATCCAGAGCTAACGTGTGTAGGCCTGGACCCACATAGATTCCCCTTAATTGAATATTTGGACTTTTGTGTGGGATGTGGAATTTGTGTAATTGTTTATGACTATGTGATCTTAAGCCTGAAATCTTGCACATCATATCTGAATTTCATGTCCTGCATCAGATGGATTAGATCAGAAACAAGATTACTCTGATACCATGGTGAACAATCCGCTTGTCACTGTAGTAGGAACTGTAGTGCGTGAAAGTAAAAGAGAAAAAGAGAAGAGGAGAGAAGAAGAAGAAGAAGAAAGCCCTTATTGAGTTGGACCTCCCCCTCTTCCTTTTCATAACTAACAAAACAAATATGATAATTATATCCTTTTAGTAACAAAAGCAAATATACCTAAAATATCCTAATTAACACAAATAAAAGATAACAAGAGAATCGGAGCTAGGTGGGGCTAAGTGGGCCATATTCACTTCCATTAACATTTTTAAACCTAACTACCATCAATATTCAACTTCTACAACCCATATTGTAGGGAACACCAAATGCTCCTATTATTAGTGAAGGCTTTTGGTTCTAGCTGATCCAACCGAAGAGCAAGGTCTTCAAAGATTCTTCTACTTTTCTGTCTCCACATTTCCAACATTATTAGGAACCATCCTCCAAAAGATCTTGCCTTATGGCTTATGAGGAACGCCCCACCAGCCACTTGTCAGATCCTCTAGCAAACCCAACAAAACCCAATCGATGTCAAATAGACCAAGAAAATATGACCAACTACTCCAAGTCATGATGCAACTAATTTGATGTTATCAACTAATTCGGCTTCCTTATGATACAACACAAAAGTTTGCGAGGGACTAATCTTCTGGAGACTTTTTTAGCATCAGGAGCTTATTCATAGGCCTTCAAGAAAAACTTTAAAGAGATGAACTACTGGAACGCGAGGCCCACAGCCTCTCATCTATATCGTTAGAGGATAGAATACATCTGTCAAGAAGATTGAGGAGATTGGTCAACATTGTAACTTCCAATTCCATCAAGTTTCTATGAAAATGCAAGAACTATCTCATTGTTTGCCGCTTCATGCATCTCCTTAATAAGGATGTTATGTTGTGCAAAAGAATATAACCTCGGGAATCTAACGATGAGGTGAGAATAATCAAGCCAAAGATCTTAAAACCGTTAATTTTCTCACTATTAGCCACTTTGAAACTCATGGTCTTCAAATAGATTCTACAATCTCCTTTAGAGAATCGCCAAACATTTGAGATTAGTTTCCAAATGAAAGATGCACTACTTACTAATCACCTTACCTTGAGTCGAACTTTTTTGCTCTTCACTATATTTGGAATAAATGATTCTTCTCCAAAGATCCTCTCGTTCAATGCCAAATCTTCATAAGCATTTGGCTAGTGAAGCCAATTTCTTTCCTCAATCCTTCCTATTACAACCCCTATGACTGGAGGCTCAGTATTGCATTATGTTTTGCAGCCTTATGCAAAAATATTGTGGGAAACATCAAGAAACATCCACATGTATTGCGAAATGTATCACAATATGGGGGAAACATTGGGGAAACTTTAGGAAAATGATGGAATTTTTCCAGTGAGACTTTACGGGATGTTAAAAGGCACATGAGAACACATAAAGAACTGAAAACATTTTTAAAAAATTATGAATATAATTTTCCATTATTGAGGGGGAAAATGATGAAGACATCACGTCACGTACACCCTTATGTACGTATCAGAGGAGGAAGCGGGCCGCTCCGTTTTCCCTGTGGCTAGGCAAGTACCTATGATCGTGCTAAAGACCCCATGTATATGTGCAAGCATCTACAAGACCCCACACTGGGAAGATGCAGATGAGCTGCTTTATGGAGTGATCTAGGCTGTTAGATCGGAGGGACGTGACGATCGAGCCATTGGATCGCACCGATCACATGATCGGCCCATGATCGTTGCTGTCCACATCGGTTTTAGACTTTATCATATTTTAGGATTTAGTTTTCATATATATATATATATATATATATATATATATATATATATATATATATATATATATATATATATATTTGGACACATTATGAGTGTTTTAGTTGATTTTATTTAGACTAGGGTATTTTCGTTAAAGTTCACAAGACAGGGGGATTTTTGTAATTTTGAAACTCTTGGATCTATAAAAGAGGAGGGCGTGTGACCTCTCCCTTATTGAATTTCGTGATTTTAAATAATAATAAAAAGCTCTTGCTTTCTTCTCCCATCTTCATGCGATTTGAAGATACTTCCATGCGATTTGGAAGGAAGATTGGCGCGATGCTAATCTTCATCAACGGATGTGCGAGGTCTCCATCTATCCCCACACCTTCTCTTTTCTTCCCCATCCAGGTATTTTCTTCAGATTCTTAATTCTCCCATCCCAAATCTTCATCATCTCCCAAACCCAACTTTTCCATACCCATCCACAATTGAAACCCTAACCCTAAACCTAAAATTCTCAATTTTCTTACTTTCCCAAATTACCCAAACCCTAATTTTCACCCAAGGTTGTATTAGGTTTCCTATTTTGAAATAGACTATAGCCTATGCTAATTGGATGTCCCTACATCCATTAGATCATAGTTTCTTTTTATTGAATAATCTTGAGTTACGATGTTGGTAGCTTACGCTAGGATTATGCGTGGTTTTCTTTTGATTTTCATGATATTTGTGATGATTATAGCGATGTTTGTGTTTTTTTGTTAAATATCTTAATTCAGCTATTTGATCTTACATGTTACTTAGTTCATGCATCAAGCCTGCATTATAAAAAATAAAAAATAAAAAATAAAAAATAAAAATAAAAAATGTCAGCTGTAGATGATGCAATTATATCCAAAATGAGTTCATATCATCCATGTCATACAATATAAGCAAAAAAAAAAAACTACACACACCGCATATATTGCGAGGAATATTGACAATATCACTAATATTGTAATATATTGGTCAACATCAACGATGTTATCATCGATTATCTTGTAAAAAGCGTATTCCAGGAAGATACCGTATCGCACATTTAGGAAAGCCAAGATGTCAATTGATATGGTTGACACTTGGAACACTTCCCAAGCCCACCTTCAACTTTTTGTTCTTAAACATCTTCCCACCTCATCAAGTGGAATTTATAATGCCCAACTAAAACGAGTCTCTCTTGGAACAGTAATCACCATTGGTGGAGAGGAAGTGACAAATCTGCCGTAATTTCTTTTATTGACTCGGTTGATGGAGCTCAAGGTGGTTAGAGAGATCGTGGAGGACACAACAATCATGAGTTATGAGGAGACCATCATAGAGGCCCTAGACCCAGAATGTGTACTTAATGGCCTGTGGCACATGCCACTATGGTAATTAATTGTTTGTATTTGTAATTTGTGTGAAATTGCCGCTTATTTTTTTTTTAATCACATTTTGTATACACTTGATGCCTTCTTGGGATGTTGGAGCTTGATCAATCCAATCAAGTGGATGTTGTCTTTTATGGTATCCTCGTTAAGCAAGAAGCATTCTTACCTTCATAATTCAATGTCAATAAAGTTGTTTTGTATTCTTCCCACTACTTGCTTGTATGATGTCCTTGTGGTGCTTGTGTTTACTTGTGCTCATGTAATTTTATCATGGGTGAAACACCATTATAGAGTATCAAGAGAAAGAAGAGAGGAGAATCTTTTAGAAGAAAAGAGGAAAGAGAGAGGGGGATAGGATTAGATTGCCCCCCCCCCCCCCCCCCCCCCCCCCCCCCCCCCCCCCCCCCCCCCCCCCCCCCCCTCGCAAAAGCAAATGTTCCACCTATGTCCCAGAAAGGAATCCTAATCAAACAATTATACATTTTATTGAAGAGCCTGGCAAAACCAGGACAAAGAATACAACTAGCAACAAGAATACACTACCAACATAGAGCAGATTATTAAGATCTATCTGAAGACAGCGGGTAGCCCATTCGACTACATCCCTTAACATCTTCCAGGAACTTGAGGTGTACGCTTGTTATCAAAACATCGAGCATTGCGTTCAGCCCAAAGATTCCAAAAACCAGCCAAAAGAGATGGCCGCCACACAACAACCCTTTCTTTAACCAAAATAACGTCGTGCCATGCCCACAAGAGCTGCAGAACTGATTGAGGCATGGACCAATTGATCTCAAATAACTTGAATATGTGGTTCCATAGCTGTCTAGTGAATGGGCAAAGGATTAGAAGACGATCAATGGATTCTACGTTGCTCATAGATTGAAGACAAATGTTTGGCAGAATCAAACCCCTCTTTTGAAGATTATCTATTGTCAAGATTTGCTTCCCACCTGCCAACCATGAGAAGAATGAGACCTTGGGTGGAGCCCTGTAGAACCAAATTTGGAAGAGGAGAAGAATATCGGAAGGACTTCGAGAAGGCCGGATCATATTATAATGAAATTTGACCGAAAAAGAGCCAGAGGCTGATTCAGACCATACCAAGGAATTGGCTGAGTCTGGAGAGGGGGATAAGAACTGAAGACGAAGACGAAGCCTAGCAAACTCATTGCACTCTGCATCCAATAGCCCCCTTCTATAAGGGGGACACCATATTCTGCTTCCCTCAAAAGAGTAGCAGTGATCTACTGTAATATCCTTATGAGATGACAAAGCCACCAAAGACTGGAAGCCCTCTTGTAGAGGTCTAGACCCACACCATGAATCCTCCCAAAACCTAATGCGATCATTGATACCGAGGGAGAAAGTTGATGATGCTATAACTGAGGGGGAAACTGTGAGGATGGCCTTCCAAACTACTGAGGCCCTATAAAGAGAAGACTTTTTGGTCTCCCATCCTCTATCTTCCAGCCCATACCTATGAGCTAAGAACTCTCTCCACAGTCTTCCTTCTTCAACCCCGAACCTCCATTGCCACTTTCCCAACAATGGCATATTCATAGATTGAAGATTCCCGATCCCCGCACCACCTACAGCTGGAGGAAGGCAAACCTCACTCCAATTTAGGAGATGAAATTTATGCTTTTCCTCCACCCCTTGCCATAAGAAGTCCCTCCTAAGCTTTTTAAGTTTTTGTATTACTCATTTCGAGCATCTGAAGAGAGACATGGAGTATTGGGGAAGATTAGAGAGGGTTGATTTCATAAGTGTGATGCGCCCATCTGATGAAAGATGCCTCCCTTTCCACCTTGAAAGTTTCCATTCAAATCTCTCAATTACCTTGCTCCACGTATGCTTAGGAGGTTTCCCCACACATAGAGGAAGCCCCGAATAAGACAAGGGGAAGGATCCCGCACCGCGTCCAAAAATACCCGCCAAATCTGAGACTTCTTCTTTAGATAGCCCGATCCCCAACATCTTGCTTTTGTGCAGGTTGATTTTCATGCTGGAAACCACTTCAAAGCAGCCCAAAATTTTCTACAAATTGTCTATCTTTACCAGATCTGCTTTTCAAAATAGAGGTGTGTCGTCTACTAACTGCAAATAGGAGATGGTCGACCTGGAGTTCAAACTATGAAAGCCCGATATTAATTGGAGTTGTTGACCTTTCGATTACATTACACTTAAGGCCTCTCCTACAACTGTGAACAAGAATGGAGATAGTGGATCGCCTTGCCTAAGACCCCTCGAGGCCTTAAAGAAACCCTTTGGAGATCCATTAACCAACACCGAAAAAGAAGTAGAGGATACTTTCCTCCATCCAATTGATCCATTTGTCACCACACCCCATCCTTTTCAACATGTATTTCAAGAAATCCCAATGGACGTGGTCACGCCTTTTCAATATCAAGCTTACATACCACTCCTAATTTCTTTTCTTTGTGTCTTAAATCAATGCATTTGTTGGCCAGAAGCGCATTGTCCAAGATTTGCCTATCGGCAACAAAGGTCCCCTAGTTATCTAATATGACCGATGGGAGGACTTTACTAAATTTGGTAGCCAACACTTTGACTAATATTTTGTAAGGGCTCCCTATAAGACATGTCTCTATGAGCAAATACAAAACATATTTTCATTGAGACAAATTGATTCCTTTGATCTGGCAACATCTATACCTAGGAAGTATCGAAGATGTAGTGTCTTTGTAGATACTTCTCTAGGTCCTCTATTCTCTTATCATCACTTCTTGTAATAACAATTATCATCAATATATACTACTAACTCAATAAGACCTGACATGCCTCTTCATATAAAGTCAAAATGATTTGTATGGCTTCAAATAAAGCCATAGTTGAATACTACTTTACTGAATTTGTCTAACCATGTACATTGTGACTACTTTAAATCATCGACCTTTGTAACTAGGCAATTGGGCGAGCCTTTAACCATTCAATCATACTGTTGGGTTGGAGTTTATAGTAACTCAGTACGCTAAGTGTATTGAGTAAACTCTGTGGGGCCCATTGGAATTTATTTATTTTATCCACTTCGTCTATCCATTTTATGAAATAATTTTATAGCTTGAGGCCAAAAATTAAGCATATCCAAAGCTTAAGTGGACCACACCACAAGAAACATTGTTAATTGAACCTCTATTGTTGAAAATTTCTTGGGGACCGCAATAAGTTTTGGATCAAGTTGATATTTGTGTTTTCCCTTCATCCATGTTTGTGTGATCCTATGAACAGGTTGGATGACAAATAAACATCATTGTGGGCCCTAGGAAGGCTTTAACAGTGGAAATCATTATTCCCACTATTTCGTGTGGTATGGTCCACTTGATCTTTGGATATGTTTCAATTTTGGGCTCAACCCATAAAATGAGCTGGAAAAACGGATGGACGGCGTGGATAAACCACATACATTCAAGGTGGGCCCAACAGAGTTTACTTAGTATGCAATCCGATTTTGTTTCCCTGCAGGTAGACTAGTGAGCTTCCAAGTGTTATTTTAATAAAGGGCAGCCATTTTCCTCTTCCATTGGCCGCTTTCATTCATCATTTAATAATGCTTCCTGATATGACTTGGGAATAGAATGAGATGACAAGAATAAAACAAATTTACAAAAATTGGGAGACAAACATTGAAAAAACACATTTGGAAATAAGATGATCAATACATGCATGCTTATCTTTCCTAAGAGCAATAAGAATAGCTTACTTGTCTGGAGACTCCAATGGATCACAAGGCTCAAAAGAAGATACGGTAGATAGCATATCTAGAGTGGTCGCGCTGACTGTCCATTTTCTACACAAGTAAACTTTCAATTGAGGTATAGTGGTAGGAGATGGAATTGTCTTCGTCAACTGTAATAGGTATAAATACAACTGCTATAGCAAGAGATTTATTGTCATTTAAGAAGAATTGAGTGGATTCGAAGAAAGTAACATCCGCGCACACATTGTCTTCAAAGTGAAGGGTTGTAGCAATGATAAGCTACGTGTTCGAAAGTAACCGAGAAAGACACATTTGATGGCTTTTTTATCTAATTTATATGACCCGACTCTAACTAGTGAACAAAACAAACACATCCAAACACTCTAGGAGGCAAAGAGAGTGGTGAAGCACTGAAAGTAAGATGTCGTGAGGTGACTTACCTGTTAAAATTGTTGAGGGCATTCGATTTATTGGGAAGCATGCTGTAAGAATCACATCACTCCATTAACTTTTGGGAGCATCCTTATGAAGTAATAAGGCCCGAGTTACATCTAGCAAGTGACGATTTCTCTGTTCCACTACATCATTTTGTCGTGGGGTACGTGCGCATGATGTTGAGTGCAATATACCTATTTTAGAGAAGTACAGACAAAAGGAATCTAACATATATTCCCTATCATTCTCAAAATGAAACATGGACACCTTTGAATTAAGTAGATTTTATGACTTCATGTGGAATGTCTTAAAAATAGGGAAGAATTCTAATCATTCTTTCATTAAATAAATCCAAGTCGTGCGTGAAAAATCAGTAATGAATGTAAAAAAGTACTTATGCCCTATCCAACTAGGAGTTTTAACTGGTCCCCAAACATCTAAATGCACTAGACAAAAAGGAACTAGACTACATTTTTCCTCATGTGGGGGAAAGGTATCAAGATGATGTTTAAGCTCACTTACTTGCTCTTTATAACTGACACAGATGATAAGGAAGGAATAACACTTTTAAGAACTTTCAAGGACGGATGACCAAGATGACAGTGCCACTGATAGGGAGAGTCATCCTTTTGTGATGTAGCACCAACATCTTCATAATCTAGATAGTACAACCCATCTTGCTCGTGCCCTCCACCAATCTTTTCATTCATCTTGAGATATTGGAAAACACAATGTGAATTATAGAAAGTCACAGAGCAACTAAAAGATTTGGTGAGCCTACTAACTACGGAAGATATAGAGGAAATTTAGGGACATGGAGGACAGATGATAATGAGAGAGGAGCTCGAACAAACAGTACCCATTCCATGCACCTTGGTCTAGGTACCATCTTCCAAGGTGACGGATGAACCAATTTACATTGTACTAATGGAAGAAAAAGCACTAAGTCACCTATCATAT
Organism: Magnolia officinalis; assembly: GCA_021015155.1. Classification (NCBI taxonomy): domain Eukaryota; kingdom Viridiplantae; phylum Streptophyta; class Magnoliopsida; order Magnoliales; family Magnoliaceae; genus Magnolia; species Magnolia officinalis. Next base: position 107,036 of record JAJHSJ010001243.1, on the reverse strand, counting down.
GGTTTGATGCTCCAAAGTCACCGACCCAGGAAGAAGAACCCTTGGATACTAAACAAACCATGCCTGAGGTCACAAGCGTGGCAACAAGGGTAGAAGTCACGGTAGAAGCCGTAGGAGTGGATGCTTCTGCAAGTTCCTCGACTTTGAATACTCTTCATGTAAGAGTAAAGATCTCTCCAGATGTACGTGGTGGTTCTGCTTTAGAAGTGGAACTAGTTGGTTGAGAACCATTGTCTACAAGATAAGAGAGGCTTGATTCGCCCATGCCGCCTTTCCATGGAGATCCCATCACTTCTTAACTGAATGGTTCATAAGACCATAATGTGTGCAATTTCGAGGTCCACAACCTCCTCCCATTTTACCACAACCTCCTTGATTACCTCTGCCACCGCGACCACTACCTCTACCTTGTCTAGAGAAAGATGTATGAGCAAAGCTATCTTTGGTTCTGCTAGTAGACCCCAAAGATATATGTTGAAGACATGCATAGACCTCATTCAAGTATGGCGCATTCCGAATTGGTTCATGCTCAGGTTTTAACTCGAATATTAGTTACCCAAAACTCTTCATGTTGATGATGTTTTTTGTCCAAATCCACAGTGAGAGGTTGATAGACATTCAATTCCTCCTACATCCCTTTAAGTTTTGAGTAATATTCACCTTGGGCTTTATCACTTGTTGAATCCCAAATCTCTTCATATTGTTGGTATGTACGAGAGATATTTTTGTTAGAAGAATACATCTCCCATAATGCATCTGATATTTCTTTTACAACATCCAAAAACATTACGTTGGTAAGTAACTTACCGATGATTCCATGCTATTCCCAACTAGGTCATAATTTGAGCATTATCTTGGATTCATTTATTATAATGTACTAGCACTCTCATCCTGTTTTTCCGTGGTCAAATAATTAATTTTCCCTTGGCTATTAAAAACACTTGAATTGACTTTAGACCACTAGATATAATTGGTTCCATTTAATTTAATAGAGGTTATTTGGCCCTCTAAAAAAATGGATAGATTTAGGAATTCAATTCTCAAATCACTTTTGATCTCCATTAAGATCTAGGAAAAGAGAAACCAAACAATGGCCATAGTATTTTGAATATGTTAGAATAAAGAGTACCACATGCCTTGCACAAACACGGGTTGACCTAGCACAAGTCACAAACACTTAATGCTTTCCATGAGTGAACACCACGCCTTGGTGAGATCAGCCCACACTTCTTCATGCCGCATGAGGGGGGTGATGATCACATAAATCTCAAATATTCATAATCGAGCCATTACCCACAAAGAAACCCTAGGTTTCTAGAGGTAATTTCAGCCCAAGATTTATAAGAAATAAAGAAGAAGAAGAAGAACAAGAATGATAGAAGGGAAGAAAAGGAATCAAGAAAAGATTGAAGACCATGCTGAATATTGAGAATAAGAAGAAAGAGAAGAGAAAGGAGAGTTTTTGTGTGAGAGAGAGAGAGAGAGAGGAGGTTTGGATGCCCCATCCGCATTCATATTAATATGTTAAAGTTTGAAATGACAAAAACACCCCTATAAACCAAAGTAAAAATTCTACCTATATCTTAAACAAGAATCCTAATCAAATATAAATAATGAATCAGTCTATGGGCCGGGCCTGGAGTAGGTCTCGGCCTGGATTTTGAACTGTTTCTGGCCAGGCTGTCGGGCCGGGCCATTTCAAAAGTTTGATTTTTGAGGCCTGAAACTGGCCCATTGAGACCCCTAAAAGAAGGGCTCCACCCATATCCACCTTCTAGGTGAGACGTACAGTTATACGACCCATATCCACACATCCTTAGATGGGCTATACAGCTGTATGGCCCATATTGCGTATATTAACAAGCATCATAGTTCCTTGTAGTGGGTTTGCACCAAGGGATTCTCATATGTGCAGCATGGACATGCAAAAGCTTATTAACAACCTACTTTAATCGAAGTAAACTTGTCAACCACTAAATGTATATTGAATCAAAAGTATAAACCACCACCTATTTTGAGCATATGATCTTCGCATGGATTAGTAGAAACCCAGGATATAAGTGTCTTGGCATGGTGGCTTTCTAATGTGGAGATACTACTGTAGATATATATTGCCATACACCATGGCAATAGAGGTGTCCTTTTGAAACTGACACTTCCCCACACCTGCCCCCAAATTTGTTGCTACTCTTCACGCTTCTTGCAACTCGAATGTTTGTGGAGGAATGCTAGGGTGATTGTAGCAAAATATTGGCAAGAGCAATGTGTTAATAATATAGCAACGGGCGCACAAGTCATTCACCAGTTGGAGCTCAGCCGGTCCACTCATAGTATATGGGAAAATTGATGGTTAGAAATGGATATCAAACATTTTCTATTCAACGTACAAGTGCGGCCCACCTAACCAGGACCAGGACATGGTTATGGTGGTCTCCACCTATTGAGTGACCTGATTGCTGACACGTGCCACGCTGCCATGAATTTTGTCTTCAATATCTCGTCGTGTCAATAGCTCAGCATCTCTATTCCTGGCACCATGGGATTAAATAAACTTGGAACTGCCAAACATTTAGTTTTAGTTTTACATGCTGACTATTTATTTTAAGGCTAATTATAGTTTTGTATGTGTGTTAATGCAGGCCATCCAATGCCTTGGTGGGAATGGATATGTGAATGAATACCCCACAGGTCGTCTTCTACGAGATGCAAAACTTTTCGAGATTGGGGCAGGGACCAGTGAAATTAGAAGAATGATTATTGGTCGAGAGCTCTTCAAAGAACAATGAAGGATTACTGCATCAGTTTTTGGATCGGCAGGAAACATAAGATGACAATGGATACATTCGTCCTCCCCACAGCATACCTCCATCCTAAGAGGCAGCATGCTGGCATTTGTTAGGGGTTTGTCAGATTGCCCGTTCCCAACTAAACTAGTACTTTTATTTAAACTCTCCTTGCAAAGTTTAATGTTCCTCTGGGGTTGTTTCCTACAATCCAGTCTGCACGTGCCTTGTGTTCCATTGATAAGGAGAGACGCATGATTCAATCCAACAGTCAGCGTTTTATGCACGATTCAGCTCCAACACTGGCATTTTGCCCTCATCAGACTCATGATTCAATACAACAGTCAACATTTTATGCATGATTCAGATCCAACATTGGCATTTTGTCCTTGCCATTTATTAGTGGCCATTCACGGATTGAATGTATCCACAATATGTGCAGCAATTACCCATTGTTGGAATCAGATGAATGTGCACATTCTTCATTTTCCTTATATGAGGTGGATGTGTAATGGATGGCTGGGCCAATTCATGTGATATGCGTGCCCTTCCACAGAAGGGAAGCGTGCATGGTAGCTGTGGGCCAGGTAGGGTTGGCAATGGGTTGGGTCAGGCTGGGGCTAGAAATGTAACCGTGTATGGGTTGGGCTTGGGTTGAACCCGATCCCATCCAAAACCCAAAACAAAATAAAGAAAAGTACAAATATATTTTTTTAAATGTATGTACATATCCAACTATCTGGCTAGGCTGTGAATAGCTTTAAATGGGTCTAGTCATGCTTGATTAATTTTAAGTGGGTTGGGTGAGGTTGGAGGGTAATGGGTCATGGATTGTGTTTAGGCAAGAATTCTTGGCCATTTATTAAATAGGTTGGGCTTGGGCTTACCCACCTGGCCCTGAGGCCAACTCGTAGCAATCATAGAGGCAGGCCTTGACAAGTTGCCCCATGATGCATAGTAACCCCCTTGGGATCAAGGATCATCACTAAATGGGCCTCACTCTTGATTCTGGTTGAGGTTAGGGGTGCAAATGGGGCAGATCACTGCAGTGTGTTATTAGACCTAACTCGATAATTAGTGAGTCTGGATCCAAAATTTAGACCCATGGGGTGGATTTAGGTCCAAAACTTCAAACTTAATTACTAAATGGGTCGTGTTTGGATCCTCTCAAAATTCACCTAACCTAATCTTTTTGAATATGTGTTGATATCATGTGTACAATGTGTAACCCTAACGGATTAACCGTTCTAAAAAATAATAAATAAATAAAAACTCCTCCGCCATGAGTTAGGTTTGGCATTTGGGAAGTTCGCTAACCGTTCACCAAGTCCAAATGGTGAGGAAGCTATCGCGACCCTAGATCGGGACTTGAGAAGTAGTAGGGCTTGGATTCTGAATTTGGGGTGTGACGAAAGTTTAGAATTTACAATTGGCTAAGTACTGTATATTCGCATTGAGTTAGGGAGTTGGGATGCCTCTATTTTGAGTGACTCATAGTTTTGGTCTGTTTCCGGTGTTCATCCCCATTGTCGCCAATTCCTACAAAAGCTAATCAAGTTGCATGTGATCTATATGGATTTGCATGGTGTATTTGGAGATATACAAAGAAGATTTTATGATAATACAGTTGGAGTGTATTGAGTAATGCCACATCATTCACTAAGTGGTCGAGTAAATAGTGATTGTGCATAAGCAGTTATAGGACAGATGGTAGGTTTAGAAGTAAAAAGGGTTAAGTTGTGCTAAACGGTTACAACAACCGTTAAAATGTGGGAAGCATCTAGATGGCTAAATTGAGGCTATAAGTAGCAAAGGATTTCAGCAAAGGAAAAGATCTCATACCAACCAAACCAAATCTATCTTTCAATTATCCTTCAATTATTCATCATTTGCATTCCTTAGTGTAATTCCTTTACTTTTCTACCAATCAATTACATTCGGTAGTGTAATCCTTTATTTTTGCCTATTGATTACATTCCTTCGTGTAATCTGTAGTGTTAATAAAGTAGCTGTTAATTTTAAGTATTTAAATCTATGGTCAAATGTTAGATTCAATTCGAGCATCAATAAGAGTTCACAAATCAGGAATGTATTTTATAGCTACTCTCCGTGATCGCCTGTAAGGTTTCCTTTCTTGTTTTTCTTTTATCTTGATTGAAAAGTCATTTCGTATGGAAGGCAAAGGTGTAACTCATTATTAGAGGACATACCATACCCTCTTACTATCACCTAATCATTTTAACATACCGTGTGAGTGATTGGGTAGGCGACGGATCTTATTTAATTTCAGTCACATACTATGTATCTGCCTATCTTAGCGATTGGGGTCATAGTTGTTCGGTTCAAATTGAGCCACACATTCAATTCTGGCACCCTTGCACTTGTCATGTAACAAAAATTGTAAATCGAACCATAACAAGTTTTTCGCACGCCCAGTGGAGACAGTCTCTAACTTATCGGCGTGGCATTGCCAATTGGAAATATAAATAGGAGTAATCAAATTGTCGGGATTGAGCCTTCCACACCGACTGCACCACTTTCGATCAAAGATGTGTTTGTTCAAACGGCCATCGAAACCTTAAATTAAACAGTAGTCTGGCACTCAATATTAAAAAAAATAAAATCAGGAAGGTGCATCGACCTCTCAGACTGTCTCTTCTGAAGAGATAACGGTTGCACTCCGAGATGTACAATTGAGTATTCAACACGTTAAAGAATATTGGAGAACTTAGGCAGAGTTGGCACATGCCCAAGTCGAGCAGTTTCATATTCAAGCTGAGAACACTAACAGATACATGGTTAGCTAGACTGAGGTCATGCATTGGTTGATGGCCATAATGACTGAAAGAACACCCGCGGCAACGCGATATAACACCGAGGGAAGTTTTATCGGTAACGTGGTTCAACCGTCACCTATGCCTCCCCTGCAATAGAACCCACTGCCAATTCCAATTCAGGATGTATGTAATGTTCCTTTACCTGCCGAATTCAAGTGACCAAAGCGGGAGGCCAAGAATTTTGTTCCTGAGATTTGGAACCAGGGTTTCCAAGGAGGACAACATTTCCGACAATTCCTTAGAAACCCATTGTTCCATGAGGGATAAAACCGAGCAGGTCCTGATTCACCGCCAATGGCTAAAGCTCATTGAGTTGATCGTGACCAAATCATGCATATGGTTCAAGAGGTAGCAAGTCAAGTACTTGGCTGCAATACCATTCCAATTTATTATAAGCCCTATCCTGAATGGATTGATCGACAACATCTGTTGCCAAGTAATTATCGACCAGATTTGGCCATATTTTTGGGTGATTCTGGTCAATCGACCATCAAGCACATTGGTCGATTCACCACGCAGTGTGGTGAACTAGCAAATAATGACTATCGTAAGCTGCAATTGTTCGGTTATTCACTAACGACATCAACCTTTACATGGTATTCCAATTCATCGCCAAACTCAGTCCATACTTGGCAAGAGATGGAAGAAAATTTCCTTGTTCAATTCTTTTCTAAGAACAGAGAAATGACCATGGTCGATCTTGCCTGTTTCCGACAGTTAAATCGGGAAACTTGCGAGAGCTATATTATCCGGTTCAAGAGAGTGGAGAGCTGGTGTAAGGTCGTCATAACTGAAGCCGAATTGTGCAACTTGCGCATGATAGCCCTCAATACAAACTCTGTAAGAAATTCATCAGAACGGAGTTCATGGACCTATATGACCTTATTGGGAATGTCTTCGAATATGAAAATTCTTCAGGAAGGTCTCAGGCAAAAAAAGCTCGTCAATTGGGACATATTATCATAACCCAAATTACGAGGTCGCAATTGTCGAAGTAGTGGTAAAAAAGTCGCTCATATGCTCAACACTAGTTAAGGCAGAATCGACTGCATCAACCACACAAAAGGACCCGAAAGTATATACTTTCGATATTATGTGGGCTGATGAAATATTTGAAATTTTATTAGTCGGAAAGTTCATCAAGGTTCTTATTAACCATAAGACACCCTCAACTGACAAATTGAAAAGGATTGAATATTGTAAATGGCACGAAACTCATTCGCATTCAACTAATAAATGTCTTGTGTTCAGGAATGTTATTCAAGATAACATCGATCATGGATTGCTAAAGTTCCCCAAGATAGGTGAGGAAGAGGTGTTGATCAATACCAATCCATTCCCTCCTAACCTTAATGTCCATATGGCCACTGCAAATCTACGAATGGTTGATCGACCACGACAAAGGGTTTATCTCGACCTAAGGAACCACGAGGGCGCATCATGACAGCCAAGGCAAGAGTGATATCAACCTCCCATGTCGACTTCCTAGCGGCTGAACACGGTTCAGTAAGACGGTTGAGATTCACAATTGTACGACCGATGTGCTAGAAGGACTCTCTCAGGTTGGGGAGGACCTCCTTGACCAGGTAGGCAAGTTCGACACATAACTCCAAGGATGGCTGAAAGAGTTGGTCATCATCGACCGTAAGGAATTTTTCACCACTTAATCACCACCCTCAGGACAAAGTGATGAGTCAAAGGTTGGTTAAAACCCCATCGACCCAGAAGGGAGTTTGGAAACGAGTCACGCTTCCCAAATTTCCAGTCGTTCCTAAAGCAATGACTCAAACTCATAAATGTCATTGGCAACGACGTAAAGTGACTATGAATCAAGAACTAGCTGGAGTCGAGGATACATCTCGGCCGAAAACAGGGTAGCTGTAACAGTTATGGAGAATCCCTTAGTCGGAGGAACAACTGGCCATTAACACGATCGAGGCAATCTTATAGCATGTGCTATATGATTAGGGTATGAAGGATGTTGTTAAGCCAAATGGGTCAGCAAGACCAAGGGATAATGACGACGGTGATAATTTGTCAGATTATCTCAGTGGTGAATGCTTCTTAAGGGATGAATGGCTGATAAGTAGACTAGTAGCAACCGCTGAATCATTACAGGTGACTTCACCCACTGCCATGTAGTCGGACGTTACAACCGACGAGAATGTTGGGCATACTAATGTGAATTCCAACACGCAAGCTAATTTAGAAACATTAGGGGACAATGTTCGGGTTTGGAAATTGTGTTTGGTACATTGCCACCCGTGATCTTTCATTGCAATATGGTGCTTACCTTGCCCTCTAGTTTCCACGCCAAGTCGGCCCTACTGCGTGAGATGGCTAGTGATATAGAGGAATTCAGTCCTCCTATGGTAATACGACATGTCTCATTTCCTCTAAAAGAAGCAATTGAATGGGAACCAAGAGTAGACAAAGCACCCATGTAAATACTGTCACTATAGAATCAAGAGTTACATCGAAAAGGGCGATCATAGAGAGACTCACCCACGGCATGAAACAACACCCAAGCCACTATATATATTGGCTCATCTTAAGGGTTGCCTAGTCACCAAGATTCTGTTCGACAATGGGGCTGTCGTTAATCTTCTTCTATTAAGAATAATGCCAAAATTGGGGAAGACTATGGCTGTTATAATTTCATATGAGCTAACAATCAATAACTTTGCTGGCCACGTTACGAATACACATGGGGTCTTGTCAGTCGACTTGATTATCGAGACCAAAAGGGTGTTGGCTCTATTCTTCGTGGTCGACCCAACTATAATGCTCTGCTTTGAAGGGATTGGATTCACTCGTTTGCGTACATCCCATCATCCCTGCACCAGTTCATAATATTTTGAAACCAAGATAAAGTTGAGTTGGTCTTGATCGGCAACAAACCCCTTTTGGCCACTTCGAACGCAAATAAAGCCTACTACTATGGGGACGAAGTAGGGCTAATTCGGCTTACAAGGAGAAATAAGCATGGCCGACCGACCAAGATATCTGTCAAGAAGAATCCAGACTGTGTCATGCAAGACATTAAGGAAATAATCCAATCAATCACCAACCTGCAGATGGATATTATTCTTTTTCGGTCGATTTCACCCTACACCATCGAAGAAATCCCATGATTGGTACGCCAAAAGATTACCAGTGAATGACCTATTTCACGGCTAAAATAAGAAAGCTTGAAGAAAGCCTAAAGGATGCGTCAACGATGGTTGTTTCATGAATATGGTCAATACAGATGTCTTGACCGATGAAAAAGAAATGGAACTGAGGGAAGCACTCGACAAGTTGGAAGACTTCCAGGCTCATGTTCAAGACCCCTTAGTTGAGGTGAACTTAAGAACCAAGCAAGATCCTAAACCGACTTTTATTAATGGGTTGCTTAGGCCTCTCTTTTGAAAACTAAAGGTAAGGACCTCCTTTGAACGGTAATCGTCCTTTCGGATGATCCTCTTAGGACATCGAGCCTCGCAGCTAACTGCACAATTTCATTAACATCTATATTGTGGTCACTAGTAACATGCATTAGTTCTACTTCATCGAAGTTATCCATCATCTAGGATGTCAAGGCATAATACGGTAGAAGGGCTACACTGGTATATTTGAATAATCATGCCATTCGGTTTATCACTAATTGTGAATCACCCACAAGCGTCATACTTCTTGCACCCAGCTCCATCAATAATTCTATGTTGATTATCATAGTTTCATTCTCGACCTAATTATAAGTGCATTTAAATTCCAACTAGAATGCAAATTCCTGCGTATTTCCATTTGGTGCAATTAGGATGATTCCCACTCCTAAAGCTTTATGAGTCTTCGACCCATTAAAGATCAATTTTCGCGGGGTTAACTGTATACTATACAAATCTAAAACTCCTAGGGAAAGTTAATCCTTCAAGTCAGACGAATGGTCGGCCAAGAAGTTAGCTATGGCCTAAACTTTTACCGCCTTTTAAGGAACATAGCAAAGATTAAACTCAAATAAAGCTAATACCCATTTGCCACCATTCAAAATTGGTCGATTCAACATGTATTTTACTAAATCGATCAATGTTATTATATTCATTCTTTCTACCCACAAATAATGCCTTAATTTGGTAGTCACAAAGTACAATGATAAGCACAAATTTTTTTATGGCAGAATAAAGTCTCTCAGTATCAAGGAGCGTTCGACTCAAGTAATATATTGCATGCTCTTTCTGGTAGTCATCATCTTTGGCTAGGGGGGTTTCGACCGACTCTACCAATGCCGCAACATACAACTTAAGCAGTTGACCTTCAACTGGCAGCATTAACACTGGCGACTTCATCGAATATTCCTTAATCTTCTCAAAAGTCTGCTGGTGCTCTACCTCCGACTTAAATTCAATTACATGCTTCAATTTCACCAACAAGAAAATGTATTAGTCTTCCCTACACAGTTAAATATAAATCTCCACATGAAGTTAACCTAACCAAGAAACCTCTACAGTTCCAGTTTGTTCCTCTGTGGATGAGCGTTTATAATCGCTCGAGCTTTGTTCTAAGCCACCTCGATCCCTCCTTGATGCACATAAAATCTCAGAAAATTATCGGCCAAGACCCCAAAAGCATATTTAAGGGGATTCATTTTTAGCTTATGATGCCTCATTCGCTCGAATGATTTGTGCAAATGAGCAAAATGACCTTCTACGTCAGCCGACTTTAATACGTCATCAATGTAAACTTCCATAAACTGGTCGATCATATCATGAAATATGACGTTCATTACCCTTTGATATGTAGCCCTTGAATTCTTAAGCCCAAAGGACATTACCACCCAGCAATAGGTCCGTAGGGGGCCAACGCACATAAATGTTGTTTTTGACACATCATCTAATGCTATATAAATCTGGTTATACCCGGAATGACCATCCATAAAGAACATAATCTGATGTCCAGCAGCCCTATCAATCAACTAATTAGTGACTAGCATTAGATATTTATCCTTTAGTGTTGCTACATTTAAATTTCGAAAGTCGATATAGACTTACAACTTACCATTCTTTTTTATGACTAAAACTACATTTGAGATCCACTTGACATACTTAGTAGGCCTGATAAAACTAGCCTTTAATAGATGTTCAATCTCTTCTTTTATTTTCTGGGTTACTTCTGACGTCACTGCCGAGTTGATTGTTTATGCGGTCGATATCCTTCCTTTATTGGTAACATGTGCTTGACCAAGCCCTAATCTAGTCTCGACATCTCATGGTAATTACATGCGAAAGAATCGGCAAACTCTTTGAGCAAACTGGTCAATTCCAATTTATCTTGGGACTTAAGTAGTCTGTTGATAAAGGTAGGCTTAGGGTCTTGTTCGGTCCCTAGGTTCACCTCTACTAAGGGGTCTTGAACTTGGCCCTGGAGTCTTCTAGCTTGTTACGGGCCTCCCTAAATTCCATGTCTTCGTCCTCGGTCAAGACGTCTACATCAGCTATATTTACAAAACAATCGTCTCAACATCCTTCACGCTTTCTTCAAGCCTTCTTATTCTGACCATAAAATCGGCCTTGCGTTGATCATATTTCAACATACCAATCATAGGATTTCTTTGATGGTGCAATACGGAACCGGCCCAAAAGGAATAATATCCCTCTAAAGGTTCTTAACTAGACGGATCACTTTCGTGATATCTTGCACAACGCTGTCTGGATTCTTTTTTATCGATATTCATGTCGGTCGGCTGTATATATTCCTTCCGATGAACTGAATTGGCCCCACTTCTTTGCCATAGCAATAAGCTTCATTTGCATTCGAGTTGGCCAAGAAGGGTTTATTATCGACCAAAACTAATTCAACTTTATCTTGGTTCTAGAAGATTATTACTGGTGTAAGGATGATAGGATGCATGCAAACAAATGAACCAAGTCCCTACCAAGGAGAGCGTTATAATTGGATAAAGTGTCAACCACAAAAATGGAGCTAACACCATTTTGGTTATCACAAAAGTATATACTTTCTGGGCTTTTTATGCGGTCAATTCTGCCTTTACTAACGTCTATCATATGAGTGGCTTATTCGTCACTACTTCGGCAATCGCGACCTTGTAATTTAGGTTATGATAATGTCTCAATTGACGAGTTCTTTTGCCTAGTACCCTCCTGAAGAAGTTCCCCATATTGAGAGACCTTTTAATTTAGGTCATATAGGTCCATGAACTCTGTTCCAATGAATTTCAAATCAGGTCATCTTGTGCAAGCTGCACAAATTTGGCTTCGGTCAAAACGATCTTGTACTGGCTCTTCGCTATTTTGAATCAGGCAATATAGCTCTCACAAGTTTCTCTTAGTAGCTTTGGAAACGGGCAAGATCGACCATGGTTATTTTCATGTTTTTAGAGAAAAACTGAGCATGTAAATTTTTTTTCCATTTCTTGCCAAGTATGCACTGAATTTGCCAATAGGTTAGAATACCATGTTAAGGCCATTGCCATCAACGAATGTCTGAATAATTGCAGCTTCTGATAGTCATTATTTGCCAACTCCCCACATTGCATGGTGAATTGGCCCACATGCTCGATAGTCAATTGGTTGGGCTCACCCGAAAATAGGGCAAAGTTCGGTCGATAATTCTTCAACAACGGATGTTGCCGGTCAATCCATTCAAGATAGGGTTTATGATAGATCGGGATGGTGTTGGGGTTGAGTACCTGGCCTGCCACTTCCTAAACCATTGCATGATTTGGTTGTGATCTACTCACAGAGGTTCTGCCATTGACGGTGGATTAGGACCTAATCGGTTTCGTCCCTCTTAGAACAATTGATTCCTAGGGATTATTGAAAATTATGCCTGAAAAGGAGAGCTAAAGAAGTCCTAGAGGGGGGTGAATAGGACTATGCCAAATAATTGAATAAAGTGCTAAATAATAAATAAACCAGAGTTTTCAATTGCCTAAGTATTGAAATGTTGATTTCAATTGGTTCATAGGACAACCTTCACCTAAAAAGTTTAGGCAGGACAACCTTATTTCACGAATACTATTAAAATTAAAATCCCAAACTTTGCAAGAGTAAATAAAATTAAATATTACAATCATTCATCACTTCAACTGAAATGAAAATACAATCATTCATCACATAAATGATAAAAGCATTCACCACAAACACAGAGAATTATAGTGGTTCGGTGTATCAACAATTGTTCTAAAATAGTCACACCTATTCCACTCCCAAAATTACTCTCCACGTAATCTTGGCTTTCATTATGAATAAGGTTTTCTCGGGGTCATGTTCACAACCACAAGTGTAGGGTCGCGATGTAGTAATAATCTCCGTAAGACCGAGGTTGAATCCACATGGACTAATCTCATACGTTTCTAAAAGTAACTAGAACTAGAACTAAAAGAAGATGTAAATCTACATATGAAATTGCAGAGAGAGTAATTTTAAATGATGTAATTGAAACTTATAAATTTAAAGGTGGGAAGTAGGGTTCCAAGGATCCACTTGTAACTCTTAGGATGTTACCTTCTTACTTAATTCAAGTAACATAATTGGAATTGAAGTCCTATCATATCCAATAGGAAGATATATCAATAAAACCAAATCTGAACTTTCATTGGCCTAATTCTCAAAAGAGGAGAATTATGATAATTGGCAGGGATTCCATCACCAAACCATGCTCATGAGATGATGGCAAACAACAGGATTTACCAATCCCATAATCTCAAACAAGAAAAGAAAATACTGAAAGCTATTGCAGATCGACTGTAATTTGAGTCACAATAAACCATTAAAAACTGGAAGTATTCCTTAAAATCAAACTAGAATTCAATGAAGTTCAATAAAACATGAATCAAAGCAGAGTAAACATCCCAATCAAGTTACAAGCTTCACCTCTTAGCCCTAACTAAGAGGTTTAGTCAACCATAGACATGATTAAACTAAAATCTCTTAAGAAAAGCATAAAAATAACTAAGGAAGAAGAAGAAAGACTCTTGGCGAAGGCTCTCCACCCTTTTGCTCCACTCCTTAAACCCTAGATGTTGCTTAGGAACATCCTAGGGACTTCTATTTATAGTTATGCCACACCCTCTTGCGAACGAACCTTGAAACTTCACAAACCGACCTTGGAACCGCCTCAAATTTACACAGTTCATGTGCTGTCAACATAACCCTTGACTAGTCGAGGACAAACTTCGACTGGCTGAGGGTCACCTTCGACTGGTCGATGATGATGAGAATTAGAGGATTTTGTTGCTAGAGTTCAAGTCGAAATTCCTTCGACTAGTCGAGCCAGAGCTTAAACTGTTCGAAGTAGAGCTTAGACTAGTTGAGAATCACTTGGTTTCCTTGGATCTTTGGCATGTGAATTCTTCATTTTTGGTCTTCTAACATCCATCCTTTGCTTTGGTGATTTTTGAGCATCAATTCCATATTTTTAGTACTCTTTTCAATCCAAGCTCTCAAATTCACCTTGCAACACAAACATGAGTAAAATAGAACATTAGGCATTATCATGTTCATAAAACCAAGATATAAATGGGGGATAATATGCAATATTTTACCTTCAACACAATCCCCAACCAGCATTTTGCTAGTCCCGAGCAAAGTATGCGTGAAATAAACCTCAATGCTCAATGTTCAAAACCTCTTCTGGAAAATAATCTCTTGTGCACTCAAGTATAAATGAGTAGAATTAAGATGTGAAAGTGGGATTTTGAAAACCTAGAGCCGAATCACATAAGCAACTGATCACATAAGTTCTTTATCCATTAAGTCAGAGTATAGTTCACATATTAAGTTTTTCAATGTGCATAGTAAAGATCAACTTATTTTCCATAAGGATACTATCATTACATCATGTTAGCTATGCTTATCATATCGAGATTTATTGAGAACTTAAGTATTGATTCCGAACTTATCCCATTTTTCTTCTTTTTTCAGTTTTTTATTTTATATTGACAGTCAATTTTTTGTACAATCTTTTCAGACTTCGCATTCTTTTTTAGATTTTCCATTCTTTTCTTTTTTCTTTTTTTTTTTTTTCTATTTTTTGTCATGACCTTTTTGTTGATTTCACTATTTTTTAACTGGTTATTTTCATCTTTTAAGGTGGATAAAATTCTCCAGACTCAATTCTCAACATCCATCAATAATTTACATACTAACAATAAGAAATTCTAGCATATCCCAGAAAGCAAATTGAACGTGTCTTGAATTAGATTAACCTGATATTCAAACTTCGTCTTTAGTCAATAGAGTGCACGAACTTTACGTGATAGATTCCTTATATGATCAAACTCCAATAATTCAAGATTCACTTCTTATCTTATCATCATACTCAAAACATTCTTGAATACACAAATTATCGCTTCCCAAACATATTTCAACTCGAAACATTGAAATTTTTTTAAATTTTTTGCTCAAAACTGAGAAAAACATTGATTAGTTTACCTAATCCCCCATCCCCAACCTAAAATCTACATTGTCCTTAATGTAAAAGAAATAAGATGTGATGTAATAGAGGTAATGAAAAGAAATTAGAAGTGATGGAAAGATAGTACCTAAAGAAGCAATTTCGAGGCTTTTTCCAAGGATCTCAACGTGAAGATGGGTTAGCCAAAATACAAAACAAACGAAAAATAAACTATCTTAATCCTAAATTCTATTAAAACAATAAACTTAACTACACCTCCGTTAGACTAGGAGGTCAATCCTGGTAAACAGGATCAGTCAGAGGTATGGACATGTCCTCTGAGTCAAATTTCTCAACAAATGTCTTTAACTGATGTCCGTTCACTTTGAAGGAATTGCCATTGTTTGAATTCTGAATCTCAATGGTCCCGTGAGGATAAACATTAGTAATAGTGAAAGGGTCAGTCCAACGAGATCGGAGTTTACCCGAAAAAAGATATAACCAAGAATTGTACAAAAGGACTTTTTGACGAGTTAAGAATGTTTTCCAAAGGATGTTCTTGTCATGGAACACTTTCATCCTGTCCTTATAAATTCTCGAGTTCTCGTATGCATCATTTTGGATTTCCTCGAGTTCATTTAACTGAGGTTTGCGCAGTGAGCTAGCATTGTCCAAATTAAAGTTCAAATTTTTAATGACCCAATAGGCTCTATGTTCCAATTCCAAAGGTAAGTGGCAAGCCTTCCCATAGATAAGTCTAAAGGTAGACATTCCAATGAGGGTTTTAAAGGCAGTACGGTAAGCCCATAAAGCATCAGTCAAGTGGATTGACCAATCCTCGCGATCGAGGTTAACCGTTTTTTCTAGAATGTGTTTAATCTCCCTGTTGGAAATCTCAACTTACCCACTTGTTCATAGGTGGTATAGAGTGCTCACTTTGTATGATATGCCATATTTCTTCATTAAGTTCGCAAATGGCCTATTACAAAAATGTGAACCTCCATTATTAATGATGGCCCGAGGCATTCTAAATCGGGAAAGGATGTTTTCTTTTAAGAATTTAATGACCATTTGATGGTCATTATTCCGGCACGGGATCGCTTCAACCCATTTAGTGACATAGTTCACTGTTAGCAAGATGTATAAATTCCCAAAAGATTGGGGGAATGGTCCCATGAAATCGATGCCCCAGCAATCAAATGCTTCAATGATGAGAATGGGGTTCAAAGGCATCATATTTCGATGGGACAATGCTCCCAATTTCTGACAATATTCATAAGTTTTGCAAAACTCATGAGTGTCCTTGAACATAATGGGCCAGTAGAAGCCACACTGCAGAATTTTGGTTGTGGACTTTTTAGTAGAAAAGTAACCACCACAGGCCTGAGAGTGACAGAAGGAGATGACACTTTGGTGTTCATTTTTGGCACACACCTCCTTAGAATCTGGTCTGGGCAATATTTAAATAAATATGGATCATCTCAGAAGAATTTGCGTACCTCGACGAAATTTTTTTTTCTTATCTTGCACAGTCCAATGTGTTAGCGTGAAACCTGTGGCAAGATAATTAGCAATATCAGCAAACCAAGGTGAGTGAGAGACTTTAAACAATTGTTCGTCAGGGAACATGTCGTTTATAGGTGTCGTCTCAAGGGAATCAGGAAGATCAAGTCATGAAAGATGGTCAGTCACTACGTTCTCTACTCCTTTTTTATCTTTTATTTCTAAATCAAATTCCTGGAGTAGAAGTGTAACGCCCTGAAAATTGGGGGTTGAGCATAAGCTCAACTCCCGAGTTCCAACACATCACTTATGCAACATAGATAATGATGATTAAATGTTGTCTGTATTAGTGCATTAACCATGAGTGAGATTATACCAAAATAACATATCATACTTCAGAGACAATTAAGTTACGCAAGCAGAAGACTGTGATAAGTATATAAAACATATAAGTGGTTGTAAGTCCCCAGAGTATGAACATGATACCAGGTTAAATAGTTACATGTTTAGTTCCAAAATATATAAAATGTGTAAAGTATAATGTCTTCTAATCCATATCCCTGTAGCCCCGGTGACGCAACTCCAAGTCTACATGGACCCGCCAGAGAGTTGCAAATAGGAGAACTCATCCCCGTCGTCGTAGAAATCAGGCTCTGCCTCGTATCCCTCGACATGACCTGAAACTACGGCAGGATCTGGTTGGTGTTTTAAAACACCATCCTAGAGTGGGAGTGAGTGATCAACTCAGTGAAGCTATAAGACAAAGGTTAACATGTTATTAATTCAGTCAAGCAGTAATGATAAAGCAATATAGCAAACATTCCTAAGTACTCTGATTAATGCAAGGATGATATGTTATAATGATGCATGCCCTCGCCTGCACTCCCTCTTGGGACAACATCTTACGATCGCGGCATGCACCCCTTCCTCTGTGCTCAACTCCAACGCCAAAGGGACATGCAAATGCGGTGCATGTACGTAATTAACCAAGTTCTTAATTAGGCATATTTATACAGTAGATTCGAGACGCTAAGACACCTCCCTTTATATCATTTACTCAACGATGATCCATCTAGGGTCGTCAATCCTAGTTTATCACATACGATAGGCAAGTTATAGGGCAACGTCACCCCTGAATATGATGCAATGGACATGCAAGTTTAAGTCACTACGAAGAGGCTCGTCACCATCCTCATAGGCTTTTGTTTATACTCGAGGTCACTACGGGAAACGCTCGTCACCTTATCGTAGGCCGATAGCTTGAAGACAGTGTCTCATACCACTATATTCAGCTTACAAGTTTGGTTTGCTCACTAGTTATTACGGGGAGGCTTGTCGACCCAGCGTAGGCCGACAGCTCGACCACGGTGTCCCATACCACCATGCCCGACTCATGAGTCTTAGCGGATTGTGGTACCAAGGTTAAATGGGCTTTTCACTAGTAAGTTGGTACCTTAGATTCAAGCAGTAGCATCCATACATGGTAAACGTACATTAGGCCAATCAGGTTGCTTGACAAGCTCAATTGGTACGAGCGTACGCTGAACCGATCGACATGGAGCGCGTAAGTACGCCTCTGGCCTAACCACTGTCAACAGTCATCGTATGACTCAGATTCATCGAACGTATCTGTTGTGGCGAAACTACTCAGTCATTAACCATTACCGATTGCCTAGACTACATCGTAGTCCAATCACACTCCAAACAACAACATTCACATGTCATAGTCAAACACAACATGTGACAACCAATCGAAATACAAATCTCATTTGAGCATTTTCACAAACACATTGTACACATGTTGTCATGCATAGGCATTTCATATATAAAGCACATAATAGTAAGCTAGGTTACATAAAGAAAATTATAACCATAGATAAGGGAATTGAGAATCCCATCTCAACACCCCCATTACATACATGTAAACAAGCATTTTCTCATTCAGGCATTTTATCAAGCACTTAGACTACACATCTTACATACATGTAATAAATTAGTTAAAACACATATTATAGCAAATCCTTTCACAAAGGAGTTGCCACGTATACAAAAATCATTTACTTGCAATCAATAATCATGGCAAGCACAAATCATAATTCCATACTCATACAAACATTTCAACAAACACATGGAATGCAGCTATTTCACATAGTTCATATATATGTGTAATATATGGGAAACGTCATATCTAAGAATATGTGATAGCAATCAAGTCAGTCATAAATCATTAAGTGACATTGAAAGACTTGAAAACCATAACCTAAACATTTATAGTTGGCACCTTTCGCCTGTAGACTCGTATCGAACTCAGTTTGTACATTAAGTCTTCGCATACGATACAACGGCTACCTATTGCATAAATAGGTTAGCTATTTCATCACATACTCTCTGTGGATCCCTAAAACAGATTAGGGTTGGGATTTCTTACCCGAAAATGGAATTGGAATCGCCGGAATAGCGATACAGACAGAAGCCAATTCAGTATGTGAAGCGATGGGATCGAACCCCAGGAACTCTCCCTCGCTTACTCTCTCACTCTCTCTCTCTCTCTCTCCTTATCTCTTTGCTCTCTTCTCTCTCATAGGTTTTCAAATTCGTATGGAATGAGAGAGAGGTAGGTTAAGGCACTTATATAGGCCCCTAACTGATAGGAATGGCCCCAGGGCCATGGTACACTTAGGTTATAGCCAAAAGTCGCCTGTTTCGGCTCAACGGAGCACATTTGGAGGCCCCTTTTCTGCATGCGGTCCAGAGTAAGTCCTCCGACATCAGATCTAGGTCAAGTTAAGTTTTCGGTCTGATCGAATTTGTGGATCGACCGTAGCGGACCAGTTTCAGTTCAACGGGCGTCGCCACTCGATCAGGGCCACAAGTATACTGACCTGTGCTGGAAAATTTTCCTAATCCGAGGGTGTATTTGGGTCCGATTCTGATGGTCTGAATCCTTAAATTTGGCCCAAAAGTGAATGGCTGAAATCACTTAAATTTGGGTTCATTTTCCAAAGGTATTCACGGTTCTCAAACACTTCGCTCTAGGCTCATGTAATGCCCTGAAAATTGGGGGTCGAGCAGGAGCCCAACTCCCGAGTTCCAACGCATCACTTATGCAACATAGAGAATGATGATTAAATGTTGTCCGTATTAGTGTATGAAACATGAATGAGATTATACCAAAACAGCATATCATACTCCAGAGATAAGTGAAATTGCAAGCGGAAGACTGTGATAGATATATAAAATATATAAACTGTTGTAAGTCTCCAAAATGTGAAAATGTTAACTGGTTAAATAATTACATGTACAATTCCAAAATATACAAAAGGTGTAATGTCATCTAGTCAACATCCTAGAAATTTCTCGTCGATCAGGACATGGCTCACATGAACCCGCCTGAAAACTGCATGTAAGAGAATGCCTCCTCGTCATCTTCGAAGTCCAGCTCCGCCTCGTAGGTATCGCCACCACCTGCAACTAAGACAGGGTCTGGTTGGTGTGTACAACACCGTCCCATAACGTGAGAGTGAGTGATTAACTCAGTGGAACTATAAAGCAAAGGTTAACATGTTATCAATTCAGTCAAGTAGTAATGATAAAACAATACAATCACACATCCCTAAGTACTCTGATTAATGCAAAAATGGTATGTATAAATGATGCATGCCCTCGCCTGCACTCCCTCTGCGATCTTCATCTCACGGTCGCGCATGTCAATCACTTCCTCAGTGCTCTACCCAACCCAAACGTCACATGCAATGCAGTGCATGAGTGTGCTTACCAAGTTCTTATTAGTCCTTTTCATAAAGCAAGATTGGGAAACTAAGGTACCTCCCTTATATCATTTCCCAAACAATGATCCATTATAGGGTCGTCAATCCTAGTAAATCTCATACGATGTTACGGTTCTAGGTCGCTACAAAGGGCTCGTCACCTAATCAGTGTAAGCCTAGTTTGTACTCTTGTTGCTACGGAAAGGCTCGTCGCCTCAACGCAGGCTCAGAGTATACTCGAGGTCACTACAAAGGGCTTGTCACCTTATCAATGTAGGCCGACAGCTCGAATACAGTGTCCCATACCACCGTATTCGGCTCACGAGGCTGTGTTGCTCACTGGACACTACGAGGAGGCTCGTCGCCCCAGCGTAGGCCGACAGCTCGACCATGGTGTCCCGTACCACCATGTCCGGCTCATGAGTCTTAGTGGATCGAGGTACTAAGGTTAACGGGGTTTCCACTGGTGAGTTACGTACCTTAAGTTCAAGTAGTAGCGTCCATACATGGTGAACATACATCGGGTCAATTGGGTTACTTGACAAGCTCGACTGATACGAGCGCACCTTGAGTTAATCGACATGAAGTGCGTAAGCACTTAATGTAGCCTAACCACTCTCGACAACCAACGTACGGTTTGGATTCATCAAACACGTCCTTTGTGGTGAAACAACCTCAGCCACCAAATCAGAGTCTATTACCGATTGCCTGGACTATACCATAGTCTCAAACATACTCCAGATCGATAGCACTCCAATGTAATAGTCAAGACAGCATGTAACATCACATTTAAATATAGATAACATACTAGCATTTCAACGAACACATAGAATACATTTTAACATATAATTCACAAATTACATAGCATTAAAATAGATTACATGAAGGAAACTGTAACCCTAGATAAGGGGATTGAGAATCCTATCTCAACACCCTCCATAAGCACATTACATTAAGCATTTTCTCACTCAGGCATTTTATCAAACACTTAGACTACACATTACATACATGTAATAAGTTAGTTAAAAACACATATAGTAGCGAATCCTATCACGAAGGAGTTGCCACGCATACAACAATCATGCATTAACAACCAACAATCATGCAAGCATAAATCGCAGTTCCATATTCATTCAAACATTTTTACAAACACTTAGGCTACACACTTCAACATACATGACGCATGTTGGTTCTAACATGTATTTGGGCAAAACCTTTTGCCAAGGAGTTGTCGCATATACAACAAACATATATGCACGACAGATAATCATGTCAACCGTAAATCCAAAAACCATACGTATTCAATTATTTCAACTAATACATAGAATACATTATACTTGACATAGTTCCTACGTATTCGTAAAGCGAAACAAACATCATGTTTGGCATGTGAAATGCCACCCATGTCAATAATAAATCATTAGCCGACATTGAAAGTCTTGAAAACTATAACCTAAACGTATATAGTCCTCACCTTTCGCCGGTAAACAAGTAACGGACTCAGTTTGTATATCAAGTCTTTGTCTACGGCACAACGGCAACCTACAGTATGAAATAAGTTAGTTATTTCATTACTTACACTATTTAAAACCCTAAAACAAATTAGGGTTAGGTTTTCTTACCTAAGAATGGAGTCAGAATCGATGGAAAAGTGATTCAGATGTGGTGGTTAAGCACGTGGAGCATCAGGGAAGATCCCAGAAGCAAACGCCAACTCTCTCTCTTACTTTCTCTCTCTTTCCTCCTCTTTTCTCTCTCTTTTCTCGTCTAGGGTTAGGAATTCGTATGGAATGAGAGAGGGGTGGGTTTAGGCCCTTATATTGGCCCAGAACTGACCGGAATGGCCCCAGGGCTATGGTATACTTAGGTTATAGCCAAATGGGGGCTGTTTCGATCCAACGGAGCACTTCTGGAGGCCCCTTTTTTGCGTGCGGTCGGACTTAAGCTCCCTGACATTGGATCTATGTTGAGTTAAGTTTTCAGTCTGATCGGATTTATAGATCGACCGTGGTGGACCGGTTTCAGTTTAACGGTCACTGACATTCGATCAAGGCCACAAGTATACTGACATGTGTTGGAAATTTCTCCTGATCCGAGGGTGTAATTGGGTCAAATTTTGACGGTCTGGATCCTTATATTTGGCCTGCAAGTGAATGACTTAATTCACTTAAATCTGAGCACGTTTCCTAAAGATATTCGCGTTTCTCACACACTTTGCTCCGGGCTCAAGTTGTGCGTTTCTGAATACTATCTGGATTTGATTTCTGAGATGGTTGTCAAGCCCAACAAAGCAATCATAACGATTTAGTTTCGCCGTAATCGGGCTTTCGACGCGCGGTCCAGGTCCGATACGAAGTTTTGTGATGCTCTCGAGGGCAACTAGGTTTTGAGATTGATCCTAGATTATAGGGTAATGTAGCGGTAACTGTTCTACTCGTTTTGGGTCTTACGGATCGTATTTAAAGCGATTAGTGCTAATTTCACAGGTAATATAGTTTAACACTTAGTTAATCCTCGTCTAATTTCTAAAGGTTTCGGTCCTGGGTGATTTCTGCCTGAGGTGGTACTCGGGTCTTTGTACGGATTTTTTCGAGACGTTACAATCTACTCCCCTTAAAGAAAATTTTTGTCATCGAAATTAATACCTTCTCATACTCCTCGAGAATCTGAGGGTAGTTCTTACGGACCTCGGCTTCAGTTTCCCAAGTAGTCTCTTCTTCAGTGTGATGCGTCCACAGTACCTTCACAAGTGGGATAACCTTGCTACGCAATACCTGCTCCTTCCAATCAAGTATCCGCGTCGGTCGCAGTACATATGTAGTGTCCTCACTCAACTGTACCCGCTCCCATCTGATAATGTGGGAATGATCGGGAACGTATTTCTTCTGCATGGATACATGAAATACGTTGTGTACGCCTATGAGTGGTGTGGGCAGATCAAGGAGATAGGCCACCACACCCACTCGGTCCAGTATTTGGAATGACCCAATAAATCTCGGCGTAAGCTTCCCCTTCTTGTCAAACCAAAGCACTCCCTTCATTGGGGAAACTTTCAGGAATACGTGGTCCCTGACCTCGAACTCTAGCGGTCACCGCCTCGTATCAGCGTATCTCTTCTGTTTGCTCTGTGTTGCAAACAGCCGACACCTGATAATGTCGATCTTCTCTGAAGTCGCCTGAAATAACTCTAGGCCAATCAGGCTCTTCTAGCCAACCTCTGCCCAACAGTGCGGTGCCCTACACGGACGCCCATAAAGTGCCTCGTAAGGAGTCATGCCAATACTCACCTGGAAGCTGTTGTTATAGGCGAACTCGGCATAAGGAAGACAGTCATCCCAATTATTCTTGAAATCCAACACATAGGCTCGTAGCATATCTTCCAATATATGTTTTACTCGTTCCGTCTGCCCGTCAGTCTGTGGGTGGAACGCGGTACTAAACTTCAATTTCACACCCATAGCTTCCTGGATACGAGTCTATAAGATAGATGTGAATCGCGTGTCTCGGTCCGACACGATCTCCATGGGAACTCCATGCAGACGTACAATCTCCTTGATGTATAACCTGGCCAGCTCGTCTGCAGAGCTCGAAACTCTGATAGGGAGGAAATAAGCCGATTTCGTAAACCGGTCTACGATCACCCAAATGGAATCATGACCCTTCCTCGTCTTCGATAGCTCAGAGATGAAATCCATAGAGATGAAGTCCCACTTCCATTCAGCAATGGGCATGGGCTGAAGCAGTCCAGGAGGTCGGCGATGTTCGGCCTTGACCTGCTGGCACGTGAGACAACGTGATACATACTCTGCTATGTGGGCCTTCATGTTATCTCACTAGTACGACCTCTTCATGTCGCGGTACATCTTCGTACTGCCAGGATGCATTGTCATCCTCGAATCGTGAACAGCCTCGAGGACTTCCTTTTTCAAGTCAGGAAGATTTGAGATGCATAGGCGGCCATAGTAACGTAAGCCCCCATCCGCACCAACTCTCCACTCGGCATCCTCATCGTCGTTAGCCTGCTCTCGAAGCTCAAACAATCGTCCATCGTCCTTCTAGGCCTCAATGATCCTATCATCAATAAGTGGCCGCACACGAACGTGCGCGACGCTCTCGAACTGCTCCTCCACGGTGAGCTTCTGCTCGAAGTCTCGCACAAACTCCACCATACCCTATTCTGCCACCATCAGCGGAGCCGCAAACTCTATGGTCTTCTTGCGGCTCAACGCGTCAGCCACAAGGTTAGCCTTACCCGGATGGTAGGAGACCTCGAACTTGAAGTCCTTCAAGGTTTCCATCTATCACCGTTGCCTCATATTCAGGTCCCGCTGAGTGAATATGTATCTGAGGCTCTTGTGGTCGCAAAAGAGCTCGAACTCCTCTCCGTAAAGGTAATGTCTCCAGAGCTTCAGGGCAAAGATGACAGCTGCCAACTTTAGGTCGTGTGTAGGGTAGTTCTCCTCGTGTTTCCTCAACTGTCTCAAGGCATAAGCAATCACCCTGTCCTTCTGCATAAGGACACAACCCAGACCAACGCTAGACGCGTCGGTGTATATAGTATACCTAACCCCTTGCTCCGGCAATACTAGCACAGGGGTGGACGTTAGCTTATCCTTCAGCTTCTGAAAAGCTGTTTTCGCCTTCTCATTCTAGGAGAACTTCAGATCCTTCCGTGTCAACTGAGACAGTGGTCTCACAATCTTGGAGAAATCCCTAATAAATCGACGGTAGTACCCAGCCAGACCAAGGAAGCTCCTCACCTCAGTAACCGAACTGGGCTGCTCCCAGTCTTGAACTGCGGCTACCTTAGCAAGGTCCACAGCTATCCCTTCCTTGGACAACACATGTCCCAGGAACTTGACTTTTTCTTTCCAAAAGTCACACTTCTTATATTGTGCGAACAACTGGTTCTCCCTAAGAGTATTAAAGACTGCTCGCAGGTGCTCCTCGTGCTCATCTCGACTCTTAGAGTATATCAGGATGTCATCTATAAATACGATGATGAATCAGTATAAGTACGGTCGAAACACCCGGTTCATCAAGTCCATGAACACGACCGGTGTGTTCGTAAGGCCGAACGACATGACGAGAAACTCGTAGTGCCTAAAACTGGTCCTGAAAGCCGTCTTTTGCACGTCCTCATCCCTGACGCGCAACTGGTGATACCCTGACTGTAGATCGATCTTCGAGAAATGTCATGCCCCCTTCAACTGATCAAACAAATCATCTATCCTAGGCAACGGTTACTTGTTCTTCACCGTCACCTGGTTCAACCTACGATAATCAATACATAGTCGCAGTGAACCGTCTTTCTTCTTCACGAACAACACGGGCGCTCCCCAAGGAGACACACTGGGTCATATGAAGCCCGCATCTAGCAGATCATCAATTTATTTTCTCAACTCCTCCATCTCACATGGAGCATGCGATACGTGGGTAACGAGATGGGTGTTGCACAGAGCGCCAGGTCGATAGTAAAGTCAATCTCGCGCATGAGAGGTAGTCCAGGTGTCGCCCTAAACACGTCCATGAAATCCCGAACTACTGGCGTGTCATCAAGTGTCGAACCATCCACATTCTCTAACAAGGTGGCATAGCAGCTAACAGGGCAGGGCCAACTGACCTGCACTGGAAAAGTGAAGACCGTGGCCTCGGGTCCGTAGGCTGTCACGACCCTGGTCTTGCAATCTATCTCTGCCCTCATCTCGGTGAGCCAATCCATACGGAGAATAATGTCGTAGTGCCATAGTGGAGCGACAATCAGGTCAACGAGCACCATCCTGCTACCTAAATCTATTGAGCAAGCCTCACAAATCCGGGTAACATCTGAAAAGGTCCTTGTAGCAATAGTGATTCTCACTCCCTTCGTAGGAGTAGTAACCAACTCCAGCCGTTTGACTGCGGCGCATGATATGATCGAATAGTGGACCCAGTGTCCACCAATAAAGAGACAGGCGTACCTTGAATCTGAGATGTGACTTCAAAAGCCACAGGTGTTACGTCTGATGCCTCGGATGCCTCAGCTGTAAGTGAGTGCACCCGAGCCTACTGTGAACAGTTTGGCTGTGGCGCCATAGGCCGTTGAGGTGGCCTAAAGAGAGGTATGGGTGGCCATAATGATGGATGAGCTGGTGCCAACCGTAGAGGTGATGTTGATATAACCTGGGGAAGCTGGCGGTTGATCCTCTGGGGTAGTGAGAAGCCGCTATGTCTCATCCTGGTGAAGCAGTTCACCTCTGTGTGGCTAGGTCTCTTGCAGTAGGCACACCACACATCAGGTCGCCTCACTAAGGCAGGTGAAGCCATCAGCCTTGGCGGTGAGTCTGCGCGAGGCCTTTTGCCGAGGAACAGTCTGCTCGGAAGATCAGGACGCAACCTAGTAGCCATAGGTGCTCGCATACGGGACTGCCTGTTTCCATCCTGCTCCATTTGCATAGACATGCTCACTAGCTCAGCATAGCCAGGTATGCTAGTGCAGCACATCTTCGAGAGGATCTCGGGTCGCAGACCCTCAGAAAACTGCTGCATATGCATCGGCTCATCGGCCAATATCAACGGAGCGTACCTGCCCAGCTCCGTGAATCTGTTCTCGTACTCTACCACTGTCATCCCTCCCTGTCACAGGCGAAGGAACTCACTCTCCTTCTCGTGGCAATAAGTGAGGGGATAGTATTTCTCGTGGAAGCGGTCTCAAAGTCTGCCCACATCCATACATATCTGACCGCAAGGGTACGGAGAATGTTATCCCACCATAAGTTAGCCTCCTTCTCAAACATGAGGTGACTAGCTCAACCTACTCTGCCTTAGTGCAGTGCAGCGGCTTTAGCATCTTAGAGATGCTGTCAAGCCAATACTCAGCCTCCTCGGGTTTATGAGTGCCCGCAAATGTAGGAGGCCGTAAGCGCTGGAATTGTTCAAAGTGGCTGCTAGCACCTGCATTTCCTAAAGGATGTATGAAAGGTGCAGGTGGAGCCACACCCATACTCTGGGCCAAGATTCCCCTAAGGGTGGCCAAGAGTTGTTGTTGCTGCTGCTGCTGCCGCATCTGTTGTTGCTGCATCAGCAATATCATCTGCTCGAACCTATCCGTAGGTGGAGCCGTCTGACGCACGTGTTGCGTCGAAGAAGAAGCACGGGCCTGCTCAGGGGCCGGTGGCGCAATGGGTGGTGCCTCAAATGGTGCCACAGGTGGTACAGTAGATGGTGGCATAGGTGTCGGCCCATTAGTGGGGCCAGTGGCCGGCTGAGAATCTGGCATACTGTCAGAGGTAGATGGGCCCGAACTGGGGTCCGTATGGCTATCGCTTAGGGAAGGTACCTCATCAAACGACTCGCCAAGTGTACCACGTGTCGTACTCCACGTGGCCTTAGGTGGCATTCCCTATATAACATAGGGCGCAACCCGTGTCAGATGTAGTATAGCAATACTCAATTCTTTAAGCATTCAACGAACCTTATAGCAAAAGAAACGGCATGCATTTCATTTAACAAAAATTGTCACAATACATGGAATAAAGTTCTACATGAATTATGAAAGAAACACATGCGGCTATGTTAAGCCCAAACCACCAAACACAAACACACTTTCTACCTACTACACTACTAGGCCCATCAACATTAAAACACAGACATCCTAAAACAACAACAAAATAAGCTACAGGGCGATGACATGGATGACTAGACATCAGAGTCTGGCGACGGAGGAGGGGCACCCTTATCCTGCAGGCAGCACAGGATAGCTTTCAAGGTGCGAGTCACCTTCTTAAACTTTTGTTTCACGAGGGCCCGGGTATCAACAATCTCCTGTCGCAGGGTAGCCTGGCCCTCCTCAAATCGAGTTAAGCGGGCTTCCCTAACAGGCCGATCAGTGTCATGCTCCAGTACTGTAGGAGGGGAGCTTTCATCCGTGTCCTGAGCCTCCTCTTCTTCTTCCTGTTCCTCCTCTATCTCTTCCCTGCTTTCCTCCTCGCTTCCATACTCCTCACTAGCCGTCTCATCCTCACTCTCATCAAGTCGGGCTTGCCGCTACCGTGGCCCAATTTCCATCTGATTGAGAGTAGTTTCATTGATGTAATGGATCGGCATCGGCATTTCTGCCCCAAGTCTGTAGCCAAACTCACATGCAATCTTGCATATGAGTCGGCCGAATGTTAGTGAATCAGACATTCTAGTAGAGCGTGCGGTAAGAATTATCCATCGCAGAACATACGTAGGCACGCACAACTTCTCTCCCTGTCCTACTTGGAACAGGAAATCCACCTGGGGTAGACGTTGAACGTGAAAATGTGGTGAAGCAGGCGAAAGTCATCTGTCATATTAGTCGCCAGGAAACTATTGTTTGGCTGCCAATGACCAGTCGGCCACAAAGGAAACGCGTGGGGCGATCCCTTTCACGTGCACTCCTCAGATTCTTCTCGCTTACATGGACCTCGCCAAGCGACATTTTTATAAGCCGAGCTATCAACCCAACATCAATTGTGGCCTCCCGATCTCTATCCACTGGGATCTTGAACTGCAAAGGCTCCAGCGTAGGCTCTCGAATGTGGGCGTAGAAGGCTCGGACAGTGCCCACATTTGCTCGAGACTTTCCCTCAAATATGAGACCCCACCCGGCTTCCACCAGGCGATCCATCACCAGGTATTCTTCAAAGAGCTTCTCGTCCACATGTGCTTCAAAAAGGACCCTACGGCCCTCATATCTTCCATGGGACAAATCGGCCAGCAAGGTTCTTGGGAGAGGAGCCTTGGGATCGAGGTCCCACTTCGTTCGTATCTCTCGATCAATTCTTGAACCTGCGGCAGTGCCTCTTTGCTTCCTCGAATGGGTAGGGCGGCTAGGCCTGACTTCATCTGAATGAGCTCTCTTCTTCCGCATGAGAGAAAGAAGTGTAGAAATCGAGAATATGGCCGTAACAAGCTCGAATAAGGCCATGGAAAAGGGAAGGAAATAGGAAAATAGAATGGTTTATTAGGTTCCCCCGGATTTGAGACACAAAATGGGGTTTGGATGCTTAAATGAAAGGAAATGAAGAAGGTGAACAGCTATGAGAGAGAGGTTTGAAAGGGTGGCGTGAGTGGTGCACGAAAACGGAAGGAGAAGCACTTGGAGAGGCGATTTGAGTGAAGATTTTTGGGTTTTTCTTGAGAAAAGGAGAGCTAGGAGGGGTGGGATAGGAAGAGGGGAAACCATGGGGGTGTTTTAAAACATCCCAACACAGAACAGTGGGCCACACAACGCCCTAGGGGCGTCGGCCCGCACCGGCCAGGCCTGCCAGGCGGCGAGGCCTCGCAGAACCGGCGAGGTCCTTGCCAACCCCTGGACTTTCCGGTGAGGGGTCACCGGTGGGGCGAGGTCCTCCTGCCCCCTAGGTCCTAAAAGCATGTGGGCTCCCTTCTTGGCCCCCCTGGAGATGCCCAGTTTGGTCACCGATTCCTTTTTGAGTCGTATCGGGTCATTTCGGGTTCCTTGCTGATGTATATTTGCATTTATCAATTATTAAAGGCTGGGATGGGTAAATCGTGGTCTAAACCCATCGATTGACGGTCTAGGGGTGGTCCGGGGTCGTCTCAAGCGATCACGGAGGGGTACGGACTCGATTTCGGCAATCGATATCTATCGATTTCGCCGTTTGGCGAAACTGGGAATCCTATGCCTGTTTCTACGTTTTCTTGCACACTCCTACGTCAAAATGCGTCAGCGTACGTCGTGTGACCATAACCCAGGTCCAGGTTAATCCAAATCATTCTCTGATACCAACTTGTAACGCCCTGAAAATCGCGGGTCGAGCAGGAGCCCAACTCCCGAGTTCCAATGCATCACTTATGCAATATAGAGAATGATGATTAAATGTTGTTTGTATTAGTGCATGAAACATGAATGAGATTATACCAAAACAGCATATCATACTCCAGAGACAAGTGAAATTGCAAGCGGAAGACTGTGATAGTGTAACATCTTGGATTTTTGCCAACTTGGAAAAAGACGACCTTAAGCAATGGGTCGATCATAACACCTTATTAATTTCTCAGAACTTAATCCCAAAGACTAAAAATCTCTTTTTAACCCATTTCCTTCAAAATCTCACCTTTCACCACCTTATTCTTCAAATTTTTCCAAGTACTTTCATATTAGACATAAATCCTAAAGTTTTAGTGATGAAGAACAATACTTAAACTTAAATTTACTATAAATAGTAATTAAATAAATAAAATGGGTTTTTAACCATTAACCTTATAGAATCTCATGAAATAAATACGTTATTTGATAGATCAGCTTCTCCTACCCCAAAATCATATGTTGCACGTCAAATAACTCATCCCGGTTTGTAAGATACGCCGTTCCAAAAATTTCGTGGCAAAAACATCACCTAACACCACATCGCCCGGGCGGGGCTCCCACTGGCTAGCGGGCCGGGGGTTCGTTTGCTGCCATTTTCTATAGTTTTTCTTTCAACTTCAAAAAGTCATATCTCCCTCGTTATAACTCCAATTTAGGTGATTCAAAAGACAGATTGAAGCTCAATAAGTCTAGTTGCATATAAAAATAAGTGAAAAATATAATAAAAATTTTAATATAGTTAAGTATAGGTCATGGTGACAACTGTCTGAAAATTATTAGTTTGGACAACTGCTGCTCCTAGAATTTTTTAAATTTTTCTACAACACGAAATCTAATGAAATTTGGTAGAGATGAAGTTGACTTGATGGCGAACTACTGGAATTATAATTAAAATAATATACCAACTAAACGTGCCAGAAAAGGACGTAGAATTGCCCTATGACCTTATTCTATTGTAATTAGGGTATAATTTAGTTAAATACTAAACTGAATCCTCAGTAGAATTAGCTCAAACCACTTTAAATATGAACTGCAAGACCCAAAACTTGTGGAATAGTTAACATTACATTACCCTGAA
Organism: Magnolia officinalis; assembly: GCA_021015155.1. NCBI lineage: Eukaryota > Viridiplantae > Streptophyta > Magnoliopsida > Magnoliales > Magnoliaceae > Magnolia > Magnolia officinalis. Next base: position 75,837 of record JAJHSJ010001243.1, on the reverse strand, counting down.
ACCTAGGATTAATCTCAAAACTCAGTTGCTCACGAGAGCGCATCGAAACTCCGTATCGGACCTGGACCGTGCGTCGAAAGTTCAATGGCCGCGAACAATACGGTTATGACCACCTTACTGGACTTGACAACCATCTCAGAAATCAAATCCGAATAGTGTTCAGAAACGCATAACTTGAGCCCGGAGCGAAGTGTGTGAGAAACGCGAATATCTTTAGTAAATGAACTCATATTTAAGTAAACTGGGTCGTTCAGTTACGGGCCAAATCTAAGGTTTCAGACTGTCAGAATCTGACCCAATTATACCCTCGGATCAGGAAAATTTCCTAGCACAGGTCAGTCTACTTGTAACCCTGATCGAGTGGCAATAACGTTGAACTGAAATTGGTCCTCCACGGTCGATCCACAAATCCGATCGGACTGAAAACTTAGCCTAACCTAGATCCAATGCTAGGGAGCTTAAGTCCGACCGCACGTAGAAAAGGGGCCTCCATATGTGCTCCGTCGGATCGAAACAGTCATTATTTGGCTATAAGTATACCATGGCCCTGAGGCCATTCCCATCACTTCTGGGCCTATATAAGGGCCTTAAACCCTCTCTCTCTCATTCCATACGAATTTGGAAAAGCTTAAGAGAGAGAAGAGAGAAAAAAGAAGGAAAGAGAGAAGAAGTGAGAGAAAGTTGGCGTTTGTTCCTGGGATTCAATCCCGCCACTCCACGTGCTTAACTACGGCCTCCGTGTCTCTTTACCGGCGATACCGACTCTGTTATTGGATAAGAACTCCTAACCCTAATATGTTTTAGGGTTTTAAATAGTATAAGTGATGAAATAGCTAACCTAGTTCATGCTATAGGTGGTCGTCGTGTCGTAGACAAAGGCCTAACATACAAGCTGAGTTCGATACTCATTTATCGGTGAAAGGTGCAGACTATAAACGTTTAGGTTATGGTTTTCAAGGCTGTCAATGTCAGTAATGATTTATGTCTGACTTGATTATTGTCATATGATCTTAGTTACGATGTATTAGATAGATTATGCATGTTCATGAACTATATGAATATATGATGTATTCCAGTTGTTTGTTGAAATGTTTGAAAGAATATGGAATTATGAATTGTGCTTGCCATGACTATTAATTGTAAACACATGTTTGTTGTACGCATGACCACTCCTTGGTGAAAGGATTTTCCAAAATATATACTATAACTGAGTTAATTCATGTATGTAGTAAAGTGTAGCCTAAGTGTTTAACAAAATGCCTAAATGAGAATTTGTTTGACAAATTGTATTTAATATAGGTGCTGAGATAGGATTCTCAACTACCTTACTAATATTTATAGTATCCTTCATGTAATTTATAGTACTACTACGTGATTCATGTAGAATAGGCACATGGGTATTAACATGTTGTATGTGTTTGATAAAATGTCTGAATGAGTGAATGCTGATAAAGTGTACTTACTAAGGGCGTTGAGTTGGGATCTCAACCACCTTAGCTATAGGTATGAATCCCTTCATGTACCTTTAAATTCAATTGTGTAATTTATGTAGGATAACATGCTATATGTGTTTGATAATATGCTCAAATGTTATTCATGTTTAAATTGGTTGTTAAATGTTGTTATGATATTCACACGTGACTTCCTACTGCAATTGAATATGATTGGGACTACTACATAGTCTAGGCAATCGGTAACAATTTCTGGTTAAGTGGCTGAAATAGTCTCGCCACATTAGATGAGTTCGGTGAATCCAAGTCATACGATGGTTGTCGACAGCGGTACCATGTTGACTAATTCAGCGTACGTTCGTACCAATCAAACTTGTCAAGTAACCCGATTGGCCTATTGTATGTTTACCATGTATGGATACTACTGCTTGAATCTAAGGTACCAACTTACCAGTGCAAAGCCTGTTTAACCTTGGTATCACGATCCGCTAAAACTCATGAGCCGAGCATGGTGGTATGGGACACCGTGGTCGAGCTGTCAGCCTACGCTGGGGCGACGAGCCCCCCGTAGTGACCAGTGAGCAACCCAAACTCATGAGCCGAATACGGTGGTATGGGACACTGTATTCAAGCTATCGGCCTACCCTTGCGCAGCCTGGCTGTGGTCCCCAGTCGGGTTGCTGACGAGCCTTCAAAAATAGACTACCAGTTGGTAGGGTGTTGGTGGTAGTGACCTCGAGTGTACTATGAGACTGCGTTGAGGCGATGAGTCTTTCTGTAGTAACTAGAGTATAAACTAGGCCTACACTGATCAGGTGACAAGCCCTTTATAGTGACCTAGAACCGCAACATCGTATGAGATTTACTAGGACTGACGATCCTAAAATGGATCATTGTTTGAGAATTAATATAAGGGAGGTACCTTAGTTTCCCAACCTGCTGTATGAATAAACCTAAGTAAGAACCTATCTAATCATGTGTATGCACCGCATTACGTGTGCCTTTGGCGCAGCAGGTCAAGCACTGAGGAAGGGTTGCATGTCGCAATCGTGAGATGAAGTCGTTGAGGGAGCGCTGGCGAGGGTATCCATCATTATTTCATATCATTCTTGCATTAACAAGAGTACTTAGGACCTGATTGTTGTATTTCGTTATCATTACTGCTTGACTGAATTGATAACATGTTAACCTTTACTTTATTATTCCACTGAGTTGATCACTCACTCCCACATTACGGGACAGTGTTTTAAACACCAACCAAACCTTGTTTTAGTTTCAGATGATGGCGATGCTTGCTGTAACAGCCCGGATTTTTTCCAACCTGGAATTAGACGTCCTTAGGCAATGAGACAATCCTAACTCCTGTTTAACTTCACAAACACTCAACTCAAGGGTCTTAAGTCCCTTTTCAAACCATTTTCTTCACAAATCTCACCTTTCATTACCTCGTTCCTTAAATCCTTCTAAGTACTTTCACATTAGACACTACCTTAAAGTTTAAGTGATGAAGAACAATACTTAAACTAAACATTTCAACAAAGGTCTAAGTACCACCTCATACCGATATCACTCAGAACTAAATCCTTTAGAAATTAGGCGAGATTTAGCTAGTGTTAAACTAGAGTGCCTGTGAAATTAGCACCAATCACTTTAAATACGATCTGCAAGACACAAAACTTGTAGAATCATTGACGCTAGGTTACCCTAAAATCTAGGATCAATCTCATTACCCGGCTGCTCTCGGGAGCATCTTGAAACTCCGTATCAGATCTGGACCACACGTCGGAAGTCTGATTAACACGAAGTTAAGGACTTAGGATTGCCTCGCTGGGCTTGACAACCATCTCGGAAATCAAATTCAGACAGTGTCCCACAGCTGTTCGCTTGAGTCCGGAGCGAGAGAGTGTGAAAACACTTGTTTTCTTTAGAAAATAAATATCTTGAATAGTAATCTGGCACGTGTTGCTTGCGGATCAGTTTTAAGCAACCAGACCATCAGAATCAGACCAAATTATACCCTCGGATCAGGAGAAATTTCATACACATTTACATGTACTCGGAATCTCCGATCGAGATCCGCTAACCGTTGAACTAAAACTGGTCCGCCACACGTGATCTGGAAATCCCACTGAAACGAAAACTTAATAGAACGTAGATCCGGTGTGGGTGAGCTTAAGTCCGACCTTTGGCTCAAGGAGGCCCGCCAAAAGTCCTCCATTGAGCTGGAAAAGTCCCGTTTTGGTTATAACCTAAGTATACTTTGACCTGGAGTCTATTTCGGTGAATTTTTAGGCTATATAAGGACCTTAAACCCTCTCTCATGGCAGCCATACGAATTTGAGATTGAGAGAGAGAGAGAAAAGAGAGAGAGAAAGTGTGGGAGATGTGGGGGAATCTCCCTGCCACTTTATCCTGCCGCTACACAAGCTACACCGCTCCGCTCTAATCGCTTTCCCGGCGATTCTAGCATCATTTCTAGTTAAGAAACCCTAACCCTAACCTGATTTGGGGTTTTGATAGTTGTAGGTTATAAAATAGTTAACCTATTTCGTTCTATAGGTCGCCAAACTGCCATATACGAAGTCTTAACAAACCTATTGGATTCGTTACGATTCTACGAAAAAAGGTGTGGACTTTAGGTGTATAGGTTATGGTTTTCAATGCTTTCAATGTCAGATAATGATAGATTCATGATCTGCATGCAATTGCACATGTACAAAGTGCTTTCTATTTTTTGTTTCAATTAAAGATGTAGATTATGGAATTTTACATATTCTAGGTATTCGTAGAAAATACCGTATATGTATAAATTTTAGAGATGTGGTTAACATGATTATTTGTTGTATGAATATACGATATATGGATAAAATACTTATTTGGCGAAAGGATTCGTCCAAATACATGTTTTACTAATATACACTATGTATGTAGAAATACTGTATTGTAGAAAGTACCGTATACATATATATTTTAGAGATGTGGTTACCATGATTATTTGTTGTATAAATATATTATATATGCGTAAAATACTTGCTCGGCGAAAGGATAGCCCTAATACATGTTTTGCTAACATACACCATGTATGTTGTAATAGTGTATTCTAAGTGTTTGTGAAAATGACCGAATGAGTATAGAATTCTCATTCATGCTCGCCATGACTAATTGTCATGGATATATGATTGTTGTATTAGCGATCCCCCTTTAACGAAAGGATTTGCCCTAAATCACGCCACGGCCAATATTCACTACTTATATTAAAATGTGTGGCCCAAGTGTTTGTGGAAATAACTGAATGAATATGGAACTTGGATTCCTGCTTGCCATGACTATCCATCGTGGGTGTACGCGTGTTATGATTGGGGCAACTCCCTAGTGAAAGGATTTGGCCTAATGCCTATGTGATCAACATATGTCATGTATGTTGATGTATGTATTTTTAAAGTGTTTGTTGAAATGTTTGAATGAGTAGTAGTTAGCAATTGTAATGTATAAGGGTGTTGAGATATGATTCTCAACCTCTTTTAACTATGTGCATGATTTCCTTGGATAGTTGTGTGATTAGGAATTGAACATGTACAAACTCATGCTTGTGTTGTGCTTCATAACATGCTCAACTGCTTTTATGATTTTCTCTATGTAATGCATATGTTTAAATTCATATTTATGTTGTATGATCCGTCATAGGTGATGGGGGAGTGGAGCAACGAATGCGTGCAACAGCCCTGGCAGCCCTAAACGGACAATACCAGACCTTGATTGTATGAGTTGAATCTTAATCCACTACTACTTTATCTATCTGCACTTATTGTGTTTGGGGCTATGATTATAGTCCAGACAATCGGTACCAGAATTGAATTTGTGGCTGTGATTCATTTACCACGTGAGATGTGTTCGATGAACTCGAGTCGTACTTCGGTTGGCGATAGTGGTTGGCCACGTGAAGTGCTTATGCACTTCATGTCGTTCAACTTGTTGTGTGCTTAAGCTAGCCAATCTCGTCAAGTAACCCGATCTGTCTTATGTATGTTCACCATGTTTGGACTCCTCTGCTTGAACCTAGGGTACCAAACTTACCAGTGGAATTCCTTTTAACCATGGTACCTCGATCCGCTAAGACTCATGAGCCGGGCATGGTGGTATGGGACACCGTGGTCGAGCTGTCGGCCTACACTGGGGCCACGTGTCTTCCCGTAGTGACCAGTGAGCAACCAAACTCGTGAGCCGATTATGGTGGTATGGGACACTATATTCGTGATGTCGGCCTACATTGATAAGGTGATGAGGGAGCGGTGCAACGAATGCGAGCAACAGCCCTGACAGCCCTTTGTAGTGACCTCGAGCATACTCTAGAATCGCGGTGAGCCTTAGAGTTTTGTCGTGGTGTATGGAGTATGAACTAGGCCTGTTTCTGTATAGTGATGAATCGTTAAAGAGGTGATGGGGGAGTGGTGTAACCTTTGTGCGTAACAGCCCTGACAGCCTTTGCAGTGACCTAGAAAACACACCATCGTCTGAGATTAACTAGGACTGACGATCCTAGAATGGATCATGTTTGGGAATGATATAAGGGAGGTACCTTAGTTTCCCAATCCTACTGTTTGAAATGGACCAATAATAACTCGATAATCATGCTCATCATGCATTGCATGTGCCTGGAAGATGTGGAGCACTGAGGGATGAAAGCATGCCGCGAACGTGAGATGGTGTCGCACGAGGGAGGGTGTGGTGAGGGCATACATCATGACTGCATTCATACTTGCATTAATAAGAGTAGTTAGGAGTGTTTGATTTTACTGCTTTATCATTACTGCTTGACTGAATTGATAACATGTTAACCTATGCTTTATTGTTCCACTGAGTTGATCACTCACTCCCATGTTACGGGACGTTGTTCCGAACACCCACCAGACTTTGTCTGATTGCAGATGGCGACGCTACTCCTAAGGCGGAGCCGGACTTTTGTGACGATGAGGATGCTTTCTCGTATATGCGATTTTCGGGTAGCTTCATGTGAGTCGTGCCTTGATCGACGGGGTTATAGGGATGTTGACTAGATGTCACTACACATTTGGTATAATTTAAACTGTACTTATAATTCATTAACCTGGTAACATTATCACACTTTAGAGACTCACCATTATTTTTATATATTTTATATATCTATCGCAGTCTTCCGCTTGCAAATTAACTGTTTCTAGAGTATGATATGCTGTTTTGGCTTAATCTCACTCATGTTCACTACATTAATGCAGACAACATTTAATCATCATTATCTATGTTGCATAAGTGATGTTCTGGAACTCGGGTGTTGAGTTTATGCTCGACCCCCGATTTTTTGGGATGTTACACTTGCGAAGCGGAGCCGGACTTTTATAATGATGAGGAGGGTTTCTCCTATATGCAGCTATCAGGCGGGTCTATGTAGACCATGTTCTGATCGACGGGATTACAGGGATGTTGATTAGATGCCATTACACTTGTTATTTTACACTTTTGGAGCACCCATGTATATTCTTTTTGTTTATTTTTGGAGTATACATGCATATATTTAACCTGGTAACATGTTCACACTCTGGAGACTTACAACAGTTTATATATTTTATATATCCATCAGTCTTCCGCTTGCTTATTTAACTGTCTCTGGAGTATGATATGTTGTTTTGGTATAATCCCACTCATGTTTAATGCACTAATATGAACAACATTCAATCATCGTCATCTATGTTGCATAAGTGATGCGTTGGAACTCAGGAGTGGAGCTTATGCTCGACTCCCGATTTTCAGGGCGTTACAGATAGATATATAAAATATATAAACTATTATAAATCTCCAGAGTGTGATAATGTTATCAGGTTAAATAATTACATGTACAATTTCCAAAATATACAAAAGGTGTAATGTCATCTAGTCAACATCTCAGAAATTTTCCGTCGATCAGGACACGGCTCACATGAACCCGCCTGAAAACTTCATGTAAGAGAATGCCTCCTCGTCATCCTTGAAGTCCGGCTCTGCCTCGTAGGCATCGCCACCACCTGCAACTAAGACAGGGTTTGGTTTGTGTGTACAACACTGTCCCGTAACGTGGGAGTGAGTGATCAACTCAGTGGAACATAAAGCAAAGGTTAACATGTTATCAATTCAGTCAAGCAGTAATGATAAAGAAATACAATCATACATCCCTAAGTACTCTGATTAATGCAAAAATGGTATGTATAAATGATGCATGCCCTCGCCTGCACTCCCTCTGCGATCTTCATCACACCGTCGCGCATGTCAGTCACTTCCTCAGTGCTCTACCCAACGCCAAATGACACATGCAATGCGGTGCATGAGCGTGCTTACCAAGTTCTTATTAGTCCTTTTCATACAGCAGGATTGGGAAACTAAGGTACCTCCCTTATATCATTTCCCAAGCAATGATCCATTATAGGGTCGTCAGTCCTAGTAAATCTCATACGATGTTACGGTTCTAGGTCGTTACAAAGGGTTTATCACCTGATCAGTGTAGGCTTAGTTTGTACTCTTGTTGCTAAGGAAAGGCTCGGCGCCACAACGCAGGCTCAGAGTATGCTCGAGGTCACTATAAAGGGCTCGTCACCTTATCAGTGTAGACCGACAGCTCGAATACAGTGTCTCATACCACCGTATTCGGTTCAAGAGGCTCTGTTACTCACTAGACACTACAAGGAGGCTCGTCGCCCCAGCGTAGGCTGACAGCTCGACCACGGTGTCCCATACCACCATGTCCAGCTCATGAGTCTTAGCGGATCGAGGTACCAAGATTAACGAGGTTTCCACTGGTGAGTTAGGTACCTTAGGTTCAAGCAGTAGCGTACATACATGGTGAACATACATCAGGTCAATCGGATTACTTGTCGAGCTCGACTGGTACGAGCGCACCTCGAATTAATCGACATGAAGTGCGTATACACTTCATGTGGCCTAACCATTGTCGACAAGCAAAGTACGGCTCGGATTCATCGAACACGTCCTGTGTGGCGAAACAACCTCAGCCACCAAATCAGAGTCTATTACCAATTGCCTGGACTATACCATAGTCCCAAACATACTCCAGATCGATAGCACTCCAATGTAATAGTCAAGACAACATGTAACATCACATTAAATATATATCACATACTAGCATTTCAATGAACACGTAGAATATATGTTAACATATAATTCATAAATCACATAGTAGTAAAATAGATTACATGAAGGAAACTGGAACCCTAGATAAGGGGATTGAGAATCTTATCTCAACACCCTCCATAAGCACATTACATTAAGCATTTTCTCACTTAGGCATTTTATCAAACACTTAGACTACACATACTACATACATGTAATAAGTTAGTTAAAAACACATATAGTAACGAATCCTATCACGAAGGAGTTACCACGCATACAACGATCATGCATTAACAACCAACAATCATGGCAAGCATAAATCATAGTTTCATATTCATTCGAACATTTTTACAAACACTTAGGCTACACACTTCAACATACATGACGCATGTTGGTTCTAACATGTATTTGGGCAAAACCTTTTACTAAGGAGTTGTCGCATATACAACAAACATATATGCACGACAGATAATCATGTCAACCGCAAATCTAAAAACCATACGTATTCAATTATTTCAACTAATACATAGAATACATTATACTTGACATAGTTCCTACGTATTCGTAAAGTGAAACAAACATCATGTTTGGCATGTGAAAGGCACCCATGTCAATAATAAATCATTAACCGGCATCGAAAGTCTTGAAAACCATAACCTAAACGTATATAGTCTTCACCTTTCACTGGTAAACAAGTAACAGACTCAGTTTGTATACCAAGTCTTTGTCTACGGCACAACGACAACCTACAGTATGAAATAAGTTAGCTATTTCATCACTTACACTATTTGAAACCCTAAAACAGATTAGGGTTATGTTTTCTTACCTAAGAATGGAGTCAGAATCACCGGAAAATCAATTCAGATGTGGTGGTTAAACACGTGGAGCATCAGGGAAGAATCCCAGAAGCAAACGCCAACTCTCTCTCTTACTTTCTCTCTCTTTCCTCCTCTTTTCTCTCTCTTTTCTCTTCTAGGGTTAGGAATTCGAATGGAATTAGAGAGGGGTGGGTTTAGGCCCGTATGTAGGCCCAGACTGACCGGAATGGCCCCAGTGCCATGGTATACTTAGGTTATAGCCCAATGGGGGTTGTTTCGATCCAAAGGAGCACTTATGGAGGCCCCTTTTCTACGTGCGGTCGGACTTAAGCTCCCTGGCATTGGATCTAGGTCGAGTTAAGTTTTCGGTCCGATCGGATTTACAGATCGACTGTGGTGGACCAGTTTCAGTTCATCGGTCACCGACATTCGATCAGGGCCACAAGTATACTGACATGTGTTGAAAATTTTCCCTGATCCGAGGGTGTAATTGGGTCAGATTCTGACGATCTGAATCCTTATATTTGGCCTGCAAGTAAACGATTCAATTCACTTAAATCTGAGCACGTTTCGTAATGATATTCGCGTTTCTCACACACTTTGCTCCGAGCTCAAGTTGTGCGTTTCTGGATACTATCTGGATTTGATTTCTGAGATGGTTGTCAAGCCCAACAAAGCAGTCATAATGATTTAGTTTCTCCGTAATCGGACTTTCGACGCGCGGTCCAGGTCCGATACGAAGTTTCGTGATGCTCTCGAGAGCAACTGGGTTTTGAGATTGATCCTAGATTATAGGGTAATGTAGCGCTAACTGTTCTACTCGTTTTGGGTCTTACAGATTGTATTTAAAATGATTAGTGCTAATTTCACAAGTAAGATAGTTTAACACTTAGTTAATCCTCGTCTAATTTCTTAAGGTTTCTGTCTTGGGTGATTTCTGCCTGAGGTGGTACTTGGGTCTTTGTACAGATTTTTCCCAGATGTTACAGCTCAAGTTGTGCGTTTCTAGATAGTATTAGGACTTGATTTCTGAGATGGTTGTCAATTCCAGTAAGGCGGTCATAACCATATAGTTTCGGGGTCATCGGACTTTCGACGCGCGGTCTAGGTCTGAAACGGAGTTTCAACGTGCTCCCGAGAGCAACTAGGTTTAGTAATTGATCCTAGGTTTTTAGGCAATGTAGCGTTAGCGATTCTGCTAGTTTTGGGTCTTGCAGTTCGTATTGAAAGTTGTCTAAGCTAATTCGACAGGTGATTTAGTTTAGTACCTAATTAACCTTCGTCCAATTTCTAAGGGATTTGGTCCTTAATAATTTCTGCCTGAGGTGGTACTCGGGTCTTTGTACGGATTTTTTTCCGAGACGTTATAAGAAGGATCTATCTTATCGAGCGGGCTTAACATCATTTTTAGAAAGAAGATACTTGAGTGTCGTATGATTGATGTAAATGATCTTGGATCCGATCAGGTAGGACCTAAGTTTGTTCAAAGTGAATACCACGGCTAAGAGTTCCCTTTCCATAGTAGAGTAATTCACTTGGGCAGGATTTAGAGTTCTACTTGCATAATGAATAACGTATGACTTCTTTTCTTTTCTCTGACCTAACACTGCCACAATAGCATAGTCGGAAGCATTACACATGATCTCAAAAGTAATGCTCCAATCATGTGGCAGCATGATAGGTGCAGTAGTTAACATGCCTTTGAGCTTAGAGAAAGCTTATTGGCATTACTCAGTCCACTCGTATGGTACATCCTTTTGAAGTAGATTGCATAAAGGACGAAAGAGGTCACTAAAGTCCTTTATGAATCTTCTGTAAAATCCAGCATGTCCTAAAAAGGATCGCACGTCTCGTATGCTCTTTGGTGGAGGTAGGGTAGAGATAAGATCAATTTTAGTTTTATCTACCTCAATTACCTTGGATGAGACAAAATGTCCAAGAACAATCCCTTTGCAAACCACGAAATGACACTTCTCCCAATTTAGTACCAAATTCTTTTCCTCACATCTCTTTAGCAGACATTTAATATTCTCCAAACAATCGCAGAAAGATGGACTAAAGACAGAGAAGTCGTCCATGAAGACCTCTAGATATTGTCCCACCATGTCAAAGAAAATACTCAACATGCATCGCTGAAAAGTAGCGGGGGCATTACATAGTTTGAATGGCATCCTTCGGTAAGCAAAAGTGCCAAAGGGACATGTGAATGTGGTATTTTCCTGATCTTCAAGGGCTATCTCTATCTTATTATATCCTTAATACCGATCAAGGAAGCAGTAGTACGAGTGACCAGCTAGCCTTTACAAGATTTTATCAATGAAGGGCAAAGGAAAGTGGTCCTTCCTCGTAACGGTATTTGAAAGTGCCCTGGTTTGTCAAGTTATGTGAGTGGTAGGTCAGACTGTCTACAAATCTCGATAGGAAGATCAATTCAAGCGTCTGCCTCAACCGGATGTGTACAAGCTCGTCACAGGTGAATCTAAAGCCTCACATCCCATGACCCAAAACACCAGGTAAAGAAAAATCCTAAAAATATTAGAAACCATAGGGTTTTAAGGTGAGAAAACTTTTTTCGAAGAAGGAAAATCTCTAAGTTTTTCTCGCCTTGTCGATTTTATCAAAGCACCCTCAATATGATCGACCTGCACTGTCGATGTCCTCGATACCTTAACGATGTTATCGATGTGAGGACTAAAAGTGTCCAGCAACTAAATATTCACCTGGACGGATTTATCGATGTATCGATATACCTATCGATATCATCGATATAAGCACTAAATATGTCCAGCAACTTCACAACATATCTGGACGAATTATCGATGTATCGATACACATATTGATATCATCGATATTCAAATCTCGAGTCCATCGAGAGTGGCTCGATAAGATCCACAGGCAGATTTTCGGCGCCCCTATTTTTTTTAATGAAAATCTCAAGTTCCTTCGATATATCGATGACCGTCCGATATGATCTGAATTCAAATATCGATAAGATCGAAGGTCCATCGATGATATCAATAGTGGGCGTGCATTTCTCACAGCAGATATTTCAGGGCATTTTTAACTATGATCGGGGGCCCTTCAATAGAATCGATATTCAAATATTGATGATATCGGCACTAGGTCGATTGCATCGAACAAAGTCATAAACTGTCCAACAAGCTTAAAGATAAATTAGCTGGATTTATCGATGTCTCGACTCTGATCTCGATATCATCGACATTCAAATTCCGATGATCTCGATGGTTCCCCGATCATTCATGAAAACCTGAAATATTTCAAAGTCAAGTCTCTCTCATTTTTTCAAGTGTCGATGGATCGAACGTGTCATCGATGGAATCGGAGTTCGAAATTCAATGACATCGACAATAGTTTCGATTCATCGACCAATTGGCAAAGAGTTTCAAAAGCGTATGACATTGAGTCCGAGTCATCGAGCAGACCATCGATGTTATCGAGAGTATTTGCTCGATGATGTTAACCTGCTCGATGATATCGAACTTTGTCATAAATGTGAACATTTTATATCTATTGGAATTTTTTGCCTATATATAGAGGACTTGTCTTTTGTTGCTGTGAGAGAAAATAGAGAGAGCTTTTGTGTGTTTTAACTTACATCTTATATCTAAAGCCCTTTCTCTCAAGGGAGTTCATCCTCCAATCCACCCTCATCATTGATATCTAATAGAGTGGATTGAGGAATGAACTTCCGCATTCAAGGATCCTCCAGCTACTACCTTAATGACAAATCATTAAGCTGAGATGCCTTGAATGCCTAGATGATTGGAACTACTCTATCTTCTCTATAGAAAAATCTTTTGAGAGTAAGATTCCATCATAACCTTAACCCAACCTGAAGCCGAGTATTGGTACATCACTCTGTGTTGATGTTCAAGGGAGCAGAAGACTCTTCGTCAACAAGGAGGAGGAGATATTCGGCACTGTACTAAATGGGACTCATCAGCTTATTTGTAAGTATCCAGATTCCAAGAGGACACTTGTGATCATTCCTTTCTAGGATTGGGTCTTAAGTGGTTCTCACCCTTTGAAGTCCTCAAGGAGGCCTCCGGTGGGAGTGTACGTGGTGGGTGCGTTGTGTGGACCCTTGCTCTGTGGAGAGCATAAACATCTGGTTTGGAGTGAACTAGTAAAACTCTGGGTTTTAGGTGAACCGGGTAAAACCTTAGGGTTTGAGGTCAACCGTGTAGAAACCTCCAGTAGGGTCTTATGGAAGATCCTTGGCCAGTGTGCCTAAAAGTGGGTGCATTGTGTTGACCGTTGCTCGTGAGAGCATAAACAGTCAGCCTCAATGTAAGTTGTAAAGGTTGAAGGTGAACCTGATTTAAAACCTTAGGTTAGAGGTGAACCATGTGAAACCTCCTTAGTGAAATCCGGTACACTCAAGGGTTGAGTACGGTTACCGGGAGTGGAGTAGACAAGTAGTCGAACCACTATAAAAATAACTGTGTTTGCAATTGCTATTCTTCTATATGTGTGTTTTATGTCAATGCTTTCATATCCATATATCTGAGATCACACCTCACACACTTACACAGTCATATCCATCATAAAATAGTTTGTATACTATTTACTTCTTTCATAGTTTGTGATTGGATCCTTTACCAGGCTTGAAAGCCAGTAGAGTTATTTTTTAAGTAATTCTAATTAGTGTGATAGGATTTTAAATAAATCATAAAAACTTTTAAAAGTCCTATTCACCCCCCTCTAGGATATATTGGCATATTCTGACTTCAACTAGTGCGGTCTTCACCGCCATTTCAACTGGTATCAGAGAAGGTCTCTCTTTACGGGCTTCACCGCCTAGAGAGTATCTTGACTGAAGTTGGGAATATGGCCAAAGGAGAGGGCTCATCAGTCACTAGATCTCCAGTATTTGACGGCTCAAACTATGCATACTGAAAGGCTAGGATGCACTACTTTCTGAGATCTTTGGATCATGACGTTTGGGATATTGTTGAAAGTGGATATGTGCCACCTACTGAACAATTGTACTTGATAGTGGCACAACCATCACAACACCCAAATCCAAAGAAAAGTGGACAGCATTCGATAAAGAAAGGCAGACATCTGAAGCCAAGGCTATGAATGCTATCTACTGTGCCGTGTCCCAGGATATATTCAATCAGATAAGTATGTGTGGGACATCCAAGGAAGCATGGGATTTATTGGAAACAACCCATGAAGGCATAAGCACTGTGAAGCGATCCAAACTTCAACTCCTGACTTCACAGTTCGAAAGTCTCAGAATGGAAGAGCATGAGACATTTATGGAGTTTTCCACTAAGTTAAACATTATTTGCAACTCCATGGGTGGATTGGGAGAAAAAGTTCCGGTACCAAAAATTTGTAGGAAAATTCTAAGATCCCTACTGGAATGATTTAATTCCATGGTTACAACAATTGAGGACTGTAGGAACATAGATGAAATGAAAGTAGAAGAACTGGTAGGTTCCTTACAAACTTTTGAACTACACTTCACACAACCCCAAAAATCCAAAAACACTGTCTTAAAAACCTCAAAGAAAATAATTCATGAGGACAGTGAAAGTGAAAAGGAATATGAAGATGAAGAAGTGGCTTTGCTGGCACAAAAATTCAGAAGAATCGCTGTCGTCCTTCCAAAGGAAGAAAGGTGAACTATAAACCTTCTGCAGGCAAATTTGGTAAAAGAACCAAAGAACCACAATGCTACGCCTGTCACGAGTATGGACACCTGTCTACTGATTGCCCAAATAGAAAAACTAAGGGCAAGGCTATGGCTGCCACGTGGGATGATACTGAGGAGTCAAATTCAGAATCTAGTAACTCTGAAAGCATTAGAGATCAGAAATCATTGAAAATACTCATGGTCTCCACTACTTCAATCATTTCCACCAAATCAGAAAGCAAGAAAGAACAGCTAGCCACGGAGTCATCTTCATCCGACAATGGAAAAAAAGAAGAAGAAATCGAAAAGGATAAACTGCAAGATGCATATAATCAACTCTATATTTATAGCATCAATATCCTTAAGAGACTCGGAATAACAGAAAACAAAGGTAAGTTGCTGCAGAAAGATTTGGATAAAACATTGGAAATTAACACACGATTGATAGATGATCTGCAGCAATATCATATGGATAATGATAGACTTGAACGAATTAATACCCTTCTTGAAAACGAGTCTGTTAAACTGAACAAATAGGTTGAACTGCTAAAAGATAAGAATAGACTTCTCTGCAATGAAAATCATACACTCCTGTTTGATCTGGAAGAATCCAAGAAGATAGCCAAGATAAACTACAAGTTTTCCCATAGTGGTGAAAAGCTAGAAAAACTGTTAGGAATGGGAAGACTTGAAAAGGATAAAAGCGGGCTTGAGTATGAAAAACATAAATCAAATACTGGAAATGTAGCTCCCAGAACTGAAAAATCTGCTACTTCTGGGAGTAAAACCAGAACAACTCCAGTGTGTCATTTGTATGGTGATTCAGGTCATTATAAGGATGAATGCATAACACCTAGGAGGACTAAACCTAACTCTGGTCAGAATCATGTTAACGAATTATCAACCAGAGAAATACAAATCTTCAAAAGTTCTCTTAAGGATATGGATAGAAGCAATGCCCCTGCACCACCACTCAAATTGATCAACAAAATGAAATGGGTAAGAAAGAATTAGTTCAGATCATGTATCAGAATCTGAACCTGTGCTAAAATGAGGAAATATTCTTACTGAACTTCAAATGATATATCTGAGGTGCTTCACCTCCTCTTTTTATATAAACAATTAAATGTTTATAATTTTGTTGTATACAGTATGTGTACATAATTTTTGTTGAGTATACTGTTGATAGAAATATGAAAAGTATATTTGAAGATCTGTTTGAATGTAGAAAACTGAAAATTCTCATCTTCGATATGACTGTCGATATGACATTCTCGATTTATCGATAAAAGGTCGATATTATCGACGCCTCTTTAGGATATGAAAAGTCGGGCGGCTAAGAATGATATCGAAAACAGACTCGATAGAATCAATAAGTAACCTCTCGATATTATCGAAACAATGGTCGATCATATCGACAGATGCCACCCGATAAAAGCCAAGCGAAACGAAAAAGGGGGTTATTTTCTCAAGGGTTTCTCTGTCACTTTCTCTACTCGATTCTCTCGACCAAATCAGTTGAAGCCACGTCAGACTGCTCAAATCACTCCGCAAATCGGGTAATACCCTTCTAACACGTCAAGAGTCCATTCTCTTTTGGGTATTTGTTGTTTTGTCAGTTTTTTTATCGTCTTTCCTAAATCGTATCTGTCACATGAGAAAGGACAAAGGTGTAGCATCTGGTCAGGGGGAGTCTTCAAGAGCTACCCGACAAAAAGTCATCACCTCTAGAGAAAGAGCGAGGGCCGCAGAAAGTGGGATCCCCACTCGGCAAAGGTCACAAATTTCACGAGGTGGGTCCCAAACCGAATCTCTGGCACCACCTCCTCCAACTGGAGCAAGTTCACGACCACCCAAATACATGGGCAGGAAGCTTATTCAAGAAAGAAGGGTAGATAGGGAATGCCTCAAACCATACAAATTGGAACCCCTATTTGTCGCAATAGATTGGCTGCCTGTTCTGAACTTTGGTGGGCCATGCCAACTTGAGAGAACACACAACTTCCTTGCTGCGTGTCATTCACCGGTGGCTGACCCTCCTTCGTTCATGGTATCTTTGGGTGGTGATGATGTGTTTATCACGCCAGCTACAATAGTTGAAACTATCAAACTCAACATGGTCTCGGAAGGTATCCCAGAGATGGATCTTGAAAACATGGACATTCGATCCAGGGTTACTATGTATCTTTGCAATAGTAGGGACATCCCCTGGCATCAAGGGAATGCATTAAAAGCCAGGTATATGGATCCCAGATTTCGGATCTTGCATGGTATCTTCACTACCAACATCTACCCTAGAAGTACCAACAGGTCCGATCTCACCGGCCTCATGACCATGATCGTATACTCAGTTGCCAGAGGGTCAAAGATCTGCCTTCCATCTCTAATTATTTCTCAGTTAGTAAATGCCATCCACACATCTAGTGACCTCCATTTGTCGTACCCCTGGATTATCAACATGATATGCAACAAAATTGGGTTCCCATCGACTACTGATCTGGTATTCCCGCTCCAAGTTTTCAATAAAAGAAATGTCTGAAAAATGGATTTGGAGTTTCACGAGTACAAGGAGAACCCTGAGGAAGAAATCCAGATAGAAGAAGTTGAATGAGAAGGTGGCGATCCCATGGAAGGGGTTGCAATGGCTAAAGATGCACCTCTTGGACCTGATCCAGCTCCGTCTACGTCGTCAGCCGGGTATGGAAAAAGATTCAAACTAGATAAGATTGGGGCAATCCAAAAGGACATCCACTTAGTCAAAGAAAGGCTTACGGTCCTGGAAAGAATGGTTCAAGGAGTGCAGAGCTCGGTACAACAGTTGGTAGACCTGATGACGTGCCGACGGGACAACACGATGCCATCGCATTCTGCTCTGTAAGGCCGGTTCACGCATGCTATCACACACACTTTACTCTTATCTCGCGTTTGAACATCAGTATATTTTTAGATGTTCTTCGCTATCATTGGTGTGTATGACAGCTTTCTAGATGTGCACAGTTTTTTTTTGTATATGCCCACAGCTGGGCTAATGTTGATGGATGTTGTTGGGTGCCCATATATGGGCTTGATATTTTTTTGGTAACTGCTGTGTGGAGCAGTATATTTTGTGGTTGGATTGAACAGTTTTTTCTTGGCTTGGGATTTTCTGTTGTCTGTGGCAGTATATGGTTGGATACTTTGGTTTCCTTATGGATATAGCTTAATAAAATTCATATTATAAATGCCATGATTATATCTTGAGTTCCCCTTGGTTTATCAAGTTCTGAAATGCATGTGATGTCCTTAATGAATATTTTTCACTGCTATATAACTGTTCTATTTTATTCAACATGCATCCACAAGTTCTTGAATTGATGTTTGCTTAAATTGCATTACCTATTATATATCAATTGATCTGACTCGCCTTCTGTTCGGTTCTCTCAAGTATTTCAAGCTTCAGTCAATATCACCTGAGATATCTTTGTCAATGACTAACAAAAAGGGAGAGAACATTTGCAAACACCCCGAATGGAAAATTGTGTATCTGTCTATGCTGTTGCAGGTGTTAGGGGGAGCAGTTGCATCAAGCAAGGAGGAGTTTACAAGAAAAGGGGAGCAGATACTGGTTGTATACATGGGTTAGAAAATTATAAAATTATGTAAAAGCATGTACACACAATTTATGGTGTGTTTGTCTAGAAGTGTTCTGGGGTATTTTGGGAGTTTTGTGACGTAATTGACAAAGGAGGAGATTGAAAGTGCCCTGGTTTGTCAAGTTACGTGAGTGGTAGGTCAGACTGTCTATAGAGCTCGATAGGAAGATTAATTCAAGCGTTTGCCTCAACTAGATGTATACAAGCTCGTCACAGGTGAATCTAAAGCCTCACATCCCATGACCCAAAACACCAGGTAAAGAAAAACCCTAAAAACATGTTAGAAATCATAGGGTTTTAAGGTGAGAAAACTTTTCTCGAAGAAGAAAAATCTCTAAGTTTTTCTTGCCTTGTCGATTTTATAAAAGCACCATCGATATGATCGACTTGCACTGTCGATGTCCTCGATACCTTAACGATATTATCGATGTGAGGACCAAAAGTGTCCAGCAACTAAATATTCATCTGGACGGATTTATCGATGTATCGATACACCTATCGATATCATCGATATAAGCACTAAATATGTCCAGCAACTTCACAACAAATCTGGACGAATTATCGATGTATCGATACACATCGATATCATCGATATTCAAATATCGAGTCCATGGAGAGTGGCTCGATAAGATCGACAGGCAGATTTCTGGCGCCCTTGTTTTTTTAATGAAAATCTCAAATTCCTTCGATATATCGATGATCATCCGATATGATCTGAATTCAAATATCGATAAGATCGGAGGTCCATCAATGATATCGATAATGTGCGCGCATTTCTCACAGCAGATATTTTAGGGCATTTTTAACTATGATCAGGGGCCCTTCGATAGAATCGATGTTCAAATATCGATGATATCGGCACCAGGTCGATTGCATCGAACAAGGTCATAAACTGTCCAGCAAGCTTAAAGATAAATTAGCTGGATTTATCGATGCCTCGACTCTGATCTCGATATCATCGACATTCAAATTCTAATGATCTCGATGGTTCCCCAATCATTCATGAAAACCTGAAATATTTCAAAGTCAAGTCTCTCTCATTTTTTCAAGTGTCGATGGATCGAACCTGTCATCGATGGAATTGGAGTTTGAAATCCGATAACATCGACAATAATTTTGATTCATCGACCAATTGGCAAAGAGTTTCAAAAGCGTATGACATTGAGTCCGAGTCATCGAGCAGACCATCGATGCTATCAAGAGTATACGCTCAATGATATCGAACCTGCTCGATGATATCGAACTATCATAAATGTGACCGTTTTATATCCGTTGGAACTTTTTGCCTATATATAGAGGACTTGTCTTTTGTTGTTGTGAGAGAAAATAGAGAGAGCTTTTGTGTGTTTTAACTTACATCTTATATCCAAAGTCCTTTCTCTCAAGGGAGTTCATCCTCCAATCCGCCCTCATCATTGATATCTAATAAAGTGGATTGAGGAATGAACCTCCGCATTCAAGGATCCTCCAGCTACTATCTTAATGGCAAATCATTAAGCTGGGATGCCTTGAATGCCTAGATGATTGGAATTACTCTATCTTCTCTATAGAAAAATCTTTTGAGAGTAGGATTTCATCATAACCATGACCCAACCCAATGCTGAGCATTGGTACATCAATCTATGTTGCGGTTCTAGGGAGCAGAAGACTCTTCGTCAACAAGGAGGACGAGATCTTCGGTACTATTCTAAACGGGACTCATCAGCTTATTTGTAAGTATCCAGAGTCCAAGAGGACACTTGTGATCATTCCTTTCTAGGATTGGGTCTTAAGTGGTTCTCACCCTTTGAAGTCCTCAAGGAGGCCTCTGGCGGGAGTGTACGTGGTGTGTGCGTTGTGTGGACCCTTACTCTATGGAGAGCATAAACATCTGGTTTGGAGTGAACCGGTAAAATTCTGGGTTTTAGGTGAACCGGGTAAAACCTTAGGGTTTGAGGTCAACAGTGTAGAAACCTCCAGTAGGGTCTTATGGAAGATCCTTGGCTAGTGTGCTTAAAAGTGGGTGCGTTGTATTGACCCTTGCTCGTGAGAGCATAAACAGTCAGCCTTAGTATAGGTTGTAAAGGTTGAAGGTGAACCTGATTTAAAACCTTAGGTTAGAGGTGAACCATGTGAAACATCCTTAGTGAAATCCGGTACACTCAAGGGTTGAGTGCGGTTACCGGGAGTGGAGTAGACAAGTAGTCGAACCACTATAAAAATGATTGTGTTTGCGATTGCTATTCTTCTATATGTGTATTTTATGTCAATAATTTCATATCCATATATCTGAGATCACACCTCACACTCTTACACAGTCATATCCATCATAAACTAGTTTGTATACTGTTTACTTCTTTCATAGTTTGTGACTGGATCCTCTACTGGGCTTGAAAGCCAGTAGAGTTATTTTTTTGAGTAATCCTAATATGTGTCTGTTGTTAGGATTAGCGTGATAGGATTTTAAATAAATCATAAAAACTTTTAAAAGTCCTATTCACCCCCTCTAGGACATATTGGCATATTCTGACTTCAACTAGTGCGGTCTTCACCGCCATTTCAGTATTCAATCTCCTATAGTCAATGCATTTTCCTTAACCAGTAGTGACTCTAGTTGGCACGAATTCATTGTTGGCATTGGCTACTATAGTGATTTCAGACTTCTTAGGAACCACCTGACTTGGACTCACCCATTGACTATCGGATATAGGGTATATGATACTCACATCCAATAGTTTAAGTACCTCAGCCTTACCACTTCCTTCATGTTTAGATTTAATCTATGTTGTGGTTGCCGAGAGGTCTTCGCATTATACTCAAGATGAATATTGTGAGTGCAAATCAAAGGTTCGTAATCGACCATCAAAGGCTCCTTTATATTCAATGAGAGTATAGATAAGCATACTCTCCTGTTCTTACTCAAGGTGGGAAGAAATCAGCACCGGGTATGTGAAATTGCGGTGAAGACCGCCTTAGTTGAAGTAGGAATATGCCACTATGTCCTAGAGGGGGGTGAATAAGATTTTTTAAAGTTTTATGCTTATTTAAAAATCCTATTAAACTAATCCTGAGAGAAGAAGCATTTCAAGACATCAAGATATCATCAGAGTAACTCAAATGGCTTCTAAGCCAAATTGAGGATCCAATCACAAAACTATATGAATGATAAATATGAAACAGTTTCTAGTTTATGATGGATGCGACTGTGTGTGAAGTGTGAGCATATATGAAATCAGTTAATGGAATCACACAAGTATTCAGGAACAAGTATCAATCACAAACACAGTCATTTTATAATGGTTCAATGATTAGTCTACTCCACTCCCGGCAGACGCACTCAACCCTTGAGTGTGCTAGATTTCACTAAGGAGGTTTCACAGCGGTTCACCTCAAACCTAAGGTTTTAAATCAGGTTCACCTTCAACCTTTACAACCTACACTGAGGCTGACTGTTTATGCTCTCACGAGCAAGGGTCAACACAACGCACCTACTTTTACGCACACTGGCCAAGGATCTTCCATAAGACCCTAACAGAGGTTCCACTCGGATCACCTCGAACTTAAGGTTTTAGACAGGTTCACCTTCAACCGGAAGTTTATGCTCTCCACAGAGCAAGGGTCAACACTACGTACCCACTTTTAGGCACACTGGCCAAGGATCTTCCATAAGACCCTAACGGAGGTTTCACTCGGATCACCTCGAACCTAAGGTTTTAGATAGATTCACCTTCAATAGAAAGTTTATGCTCTCCACAGAGCAAGGGTCAACACTACATACCCACTATGTACAGGCCTCCTACGAGGACTTGCAAGGGTGAGAAACACCCAAGACCAAATCCTAAAAAGGAATGATCACAAGTATCCTCTGGACTCTAATAACTTACAAATAAGTGGATGAGTCTCATTCAGCACGTTGACGAAGATCTCCTCCTTGTTGATGAAGAATCTTCAGCTTCCTTGATCCACAACACAGATGATGTACCAATACGAGGCTTCAGGTTGGGTCAAGGTTAAGACGGAATCCTACTCTATAAAGTATTTTCCTATAAGGAAGATAGAGTGATTCCGATTATGCATTCAAGGCGTCCCAACTTAATGATTTTCCATTAAGGTAGTAATTGGAGGATCCTTGAATGCGGAAGTTCATTCCCCAATCCACTCTATTGAATATCAATGATGAGGGTGGATTGGAGGATGAACTTCCCTGAGAGAAAGGGCCGTAGGTATATGATCTAAGGTAAAACACACAAAAGCACTCTCTTCTTTCTCTACTAGCAATAATAGACAAGTCCTCTATATATAGGCAAAAGGTTCCAACGGATATAAAACGTCACATTTATGACAGAGTTCGATATCATCGAGCGGGTTCGATATCATCGAGCGTATACTCACGATTGCATCGACTGGCCGCTCGATGACACAAACTCAATGTCATACGCTTTTGAAACCTTTTGCCAGCTGGTCGATGGAATTGAAACAAGTGTCGATGTCATCGAATTTTAACTCCGATTCTATCGAAACTAGTGTCGATTCATCGACATTTGAAAAATGAGAGAGACTTGACATGAAATATTTTAGGTTTACAAGAATGATCGAGGGACCTTTAGATCATCGGAATTTGAATGTCGATGATATCGATAGTTGTGTCAATGCATCGATAAATCCAAAGGATTTTCCATTAAGCTTGCTGAACAGTTTTTGTTCCTGTTTGATGCAATCGATATAGCATCGATATCATCAATATTTGAATATCGATTCTATCGAGTGACCCACGATCATAGATAAACAATTCTGAAATATTTTGCTCGAAGAACTTGGCGCCCAAGACCGATATCATTGAAAGCCTTCCGATATCATCGAGATTTGAACTTCGAGGGTATCGAGGAGGCTTCAATATATAGATGCATATATGATATTTTTAAGAAAAAATAGGGGCGCCGGATATCTGCCTGTCAATATTATTGAGTCACTTTCGATGGACTCGAGATTTGAATATCGATGATATCGATAGGTATATCGATACATCGATAAATCCATCCAGATGTTCATGTGGTTGCTGGACACTTTTATCCTCATTCTGATGATATCATTTAGGTATCGAGGACATCGACAGCGCAGGTCGACCATATTGAGATGTGTATCGATAAAATCGACAAAGCAAGAAAACTTAGAGAATTTTCCTATTTTGAAAAAAGTTTTCTTAACTTAAAATCCTAAGTTGTTCTAGTTTGTTTTAAGGGTTTTATATACCCGGTGTTTTGGGACATGGGATGTGAGGATTAGATTTACCTGTGGCGAGCTTGCACATGTCCCGGTTGAGACAGATGCTTGAATTGATCTTTCATGAGGCTCTGCAGTTTGACTGACTCAACACACACACTAATTGACAAACCAGGGCACTTTCAGTATGTCTCATCTTGACCTAAATAGACATATTTCAAATCAGAAGGTAAAGGTTTTAGGTCAAGCTTCGGTCTTTGAGGTTAGACGTGTAACGCCCTGAAAATTGGGGGTCGACTAGGAGCCCAACTCCCGAGTTCCAACACATCACTTATGCAACATAGATAATGTTGATTAAATGTTGTCCATATTAGTGCATTAAACATGAGTCGGATTATACCAAAATAGCATATCATACTCCAGAGACAATTGAATTACGCAAGCCGAAGACTGTGATAAGTATATAAAGCATACAAGTGATTATAAGTCTCCTGAGTATGATCATGTTACCAGGTCAATTAATTACATGTAAAGTTTTCAAAATATACAAAATGTGTAATGTTATCTAGTCAGCATCCCAATAATCCCCATCGATCAGAACATTACCTACATAGACCCGCTTGATAGCTGCATATAGGAGAACTCCTCATCATCATAAAAGTCCGGCTTCGCTACGTAAGCATCGCCGTCATCTGCAACTACAACAGGGTCTGGTTGGTGTTTAAAGCACCGTCCCAGAACGTGGGAGTGAGTGATCAACTCAATGGAACTATAAAGCAAAGGTTAACATGTTATCAATTCAGTCAAGCAGTAATGATAAAGCAATACAACAAGCATTCCTGAGTACTCTAATTAATGCAAGGATGATATGTTATAATGATGCATGCCCTCGCCTGCACTCTCTCTTGCGACAACATCTCACGATCACGACATGCAACACTCCCGCTGTACTCAACTCCAACGCCAAAGGCACATGCAATGTTGTGCATGTGCGTGATTAGTCAAGTTCTTAATTAGGCATATTCATACAGTAGGATTGGGAAGCTAAGGTACCTCCCTTATATCATTTCTCAAACAATGATTCATCTAGGGTCGTCAATCCTAATTAATCACATACGACAGGCAGGTTCTAGGTCGCTATGGGGAGGCTCGTCACCATCAGTGCAGGCCTAGTTTATACTCGAGGTTACTACGGAAAGGCTCATCGCCTTCACATAGTCCTAGTGTATACTCAAGGTCACTATGGGCTCGTCACCTGATCATAGGCCGACAGCTTGAATACAGTGTCCCATACCACCGTATTCGGCTCACGAGTTTGGATTGTTCACAGGTCACTACGGGGAGGCTCGTCGCCCCAGCGTAGGCCGACAGCTCGACCACGGTGTCCCATACCACCATGCCCGGCTCATGAGTCTTAGCAGATCGAGGTACCAATGTTTAACGGGCTTTTCACTGATGAGTTTGGTACCTTAGATTCAAGCAGTAGCATCCATATATGGTGAACATTCATTGGACCAATCGGGTTACTTGACAAGCTTGACTGGTACGAGCGTGCGTTGAATTAATCGACATGGAGCGCATACGCACTCCTTGTGACCTAACCACTATCGTTAATCTCTGTATGACTCGGACTCATCGAATGTATCCATCGTGGCTAAAACAGTCTGGCCACCGATTATAAACTGTTACTAATTGCCTTGACTATATCGTAGCCCCAAATCACACTCCAAACAATAGCATTCACATGTGATCATCAAAGACAGCATGTGACAACCAATTTCAATATCAAACTCATTTAAGCATTTCAACAAACATGCAATACACATGTTATCATACATAGGCATTTCATCGGTAAATCACATAGTATTAATATAGGTTACACAAAGGAAACTGTAACTATGTATAAGGGATTTGAGAATCTTATCTCAACACCCTCATTACATACATTTCAACAAGCATTTTCTCATTCAGGCATTTTATCAAACACTTAGACTACACATATTACACATATGTAATAAATTAGTTAAAACGCATATCATAGCAAATCCTTCCACATAGGAGTTACCGCACGTACAATAATTATGTATACCCAAACAACAATCATGGCAAGCACAAATCATAATTCCATATTCATCAGACATTTAAACAAACACTTGGAATGCATTAAAATCAACATAGTATACATATATATGAGATATACGGAAAACATTGTATCTAAGCATATGTGATAACAATCAAGTCAGACATAAATCATTGCTGACATTGAAAGCCTTGAAAACCATAACCTAAATGTTTATAGTCCTCACCTTTCGCCGATAAACTCATAACGAACTCAGTTTAAACACTAAGTCCTCATCTACGGCACGACGACAACCTATAACATGAAATAGGTTACCTGTTTCACCTATTTCTCTACTTGAATCCCTAAAACAGATTAGGGTTAGGATTTCTTACCCAAGAATGAAATCAGAATCGCCGGAATAGCGATATGGTAACGATGGTTAAGCACGTGGAGTCGTAGGGAAGAATCCCAGGAACTCTCTCCCACTTTCTCTCTCTTTCCTTCTCTCTTTGTTCTCTTCTCTCTCTTAGGGTTCGAAATTCGTATGGCATGAGAGAGAGAGGGTTTAAGGCCCTTATATAGGCCCAGAACTGATGGGAATGGCCCCACGGCCATGGTATACTTAGGTTATAGCCAAAAGTTGGTTGTTTCAGTCCAACGGAGCACATCTGGAGGCCCCTTTTCTGCGTAAGGTCAGGGAAAAGTTCCATGGCATTAGATTTATGCAAGGTTAAGTTTTCAGTCCGATCGGGTTTATGGATCGACCATGACGAACCAGTTTCAGTTCAACGGTCGTCGTCACTCAATCAGGGCCACAAGTACACTAACCTGTGTAAGAAAATTTCCCTAATCCGAGAGTGTATTTGGGTCAGATTCTGATGGTCTAAAACCTTAAATTTGGCCCACAAGCGAACGGCCCAAATCACTTAAATTTAAGTTTATTTTCTAAAGATATTCGCGTTTCTCACACACTTCGCTTCGGGCTCAAGTTGTACATTTCTGGGTACTATCTGGACTTGATTTCCGAGATGGTCGTCAAGCCTAGTAAGGCGGTCATATTCGTGTAGATTCGCGGTAATCAGACTTTCGACGCGCGGTCCAGATCCGAAATGGAGTTTCAAGCTGCTCCTGAGAGCAACTGGGTTTTGAGATTGATCCTACGTTTTTAGGTAATGTAGCGTTAACGATTCTACTAGTTTTGGGTCTTTTAGTTCGTATTTAAAGTTGTCCAAGAAAATTTGATAAGTGATTTAGTTTAGCACCTAATTAATCTTCGTCTAATTTCTAAAGGATTTGGTCCTTAATGATTTCTGCCCGAGGTGGTACTCGGTTCTTTGTACGGATTTTTCCAAGATGTTACAATCTACCCCCCTTAAAGAAAAATTTCATCCTCGAAATTAGTACCTTTTCATACTCAAGAATTTGAGAGTAGTTCTTGCGAACCTCGGCTTCTATTTCCCAAGTAGCCTCTTCCTCAGTGTGGTGTGTCCACAGAACCTTCACAAGTGGAATCACCTTACTACGCAACACATGCTCCTTACTATCTAGGATATGCGTCGGTAGCAATACATAAGTAGCGTCCTCACTCAACTGTACCTGCTCCCATTTGATAATGTGAAAAGGGTCAGGAATGTATTTCTTCAGCATAGATACATGAAATATGTTGTGTACGCGTACGAGTGGGGTGGGCAAAATAAGGCGGTACGCCACCACACCCACTCGGTCCAGTATCTGGAATGGGAGAATAAATCTCAGCGTGAGCTTCCCCTTCTTTCTAAACTGAAGGACTCTCTTCATGGGGGAAACTTTCAAAAACACGTGGTCCCCAACCTCGAACTCTAGTGGTCGCCGTCTCGTAGCTCTTCTGCCTGCTCTGTGCTGCAACAAGTCGACGCCTGATAATGTTGATCTTCTCTGAGGTCGCCTGTACCAACTCGGGGCTAATTAAACTTCTCTCGCCAACCTCTGCCCAGCAATGCGGTGCTCGAAAGGGGCACCCATACAAGGCCTCGTAAGGAGTCATGCCAATACTCACCTGAAAGCTGTTGTTATAGGCGAACTCGGCATAAGGAAGACAGTCATCCCAACTGTCCTTGAAATCGAGCACACAAGCTCGCAACATATCTTCTAACACCTGATTCACCCGTTCCGTCTACCCGTCAATCTGTGGGTGGAACGTGGTACTGAACTTCAACTTCACACCCATTGCTTCCTGGATATGAGTCCAGAAGATAAATGTGAATCGCGTGTCTCGGTCCGACACCATCTCCATAGGAACTCCATGCAGACGTACTATCTCCTTGATGTACAGCCTGGCCAAATCATCTGCTGAGTTTGAAACTCGAATGGGAGGAAATGGGCCGATTTCGTCAACCGGTCCAGATCACCCAAATGGAATCATGTCCCTTCCTCATCTTTGGTAGTCCTGAGATGAAATCCATAGAAATGAAATCTCATTTCCATTCTGCTATGGGCATGGGCTGAAGCAGTCCAGGAGGTCGGCGATGCTCCGCCTTGACCTGCTGGCACGTGAGACAACAGGACACATAATCTGCTATGTGGGCCTTCATGTTGTCCCACCAGTACGAGCGCTTCATGTCTCTGTACATCTTCGAACTACCAAGATGCATTGCTATCCTCAAATTGTGAGCAGCCTCGAGAACTTCCTTTCTCAAGTTGTGAAATTTGGGACGCATAGGCGGCCACGATAACGTAAACCCCCATCCGTACCAACTCTCCATTCTAAGTCCTCATCGTCACTAACCCGCTTTCTCAACTCTGCTAACCCTTCATCTTCCTTCTGAGCCACTATGATTCGGTCATCGAGAAGTGGCTGAACCCGAATATGTGCGATGCTTTCGAACAGCTCCTCTATGTTGAAGCATAAAAAATGATAAAAGAAGAAAGGCCACAACCGCAATCGGTTAGATTTCAAGAACCGACACCTAATATTACTCAGAATATAATGCAGGAAGAAATCCGACAGATGGTCATTGAAGTCATTCATTTAGAACAGAGACAAGGTCAGAATCAAAATTTTTGATATCAGACACCATATCCTCGTGAAATAGAAAAGATGTCATTTCTCGCTAATTTCAAACACTCAGACTTTCAGAAATTTAACGAGAACGGATTACCAGAAGAGCATATGATACATTTCATAGCAATGATGGAAAATTTCTCTAGAATTCCTCAATATTGTCTGCGATTATTCGGATCTTCTCTGACAGGAAGAGCTTTCAGATGGTATTCAAGTTTAATCCCAGGATCTATTCGTACCTGGGAACAAATGCAGGATGCTTTTATGTCAAACTTTTTCTCTTCGGACCGAGAAGTTAGTTTGACCGAACTCGCCTCTATTTGCCAAGAAGAAAATGAATCAGTTGAAGAATTCATCAGTTGATAGAAGGACTTGGCAGCATCATGTCAACATCCTCTTCGGGAATCAGAACAAGTAGAACTATGTTTAGAAAGCATGAGACCAGAACTGGCATGCCACCTGATTAGTAAAGATTGGAGAACTTTTCATAATTTTGCTACGAAGGCTTATGCTCTTGAAAAGATGATGGAAAGAGTGTCTATTTTTCAGTCAAAATCAGCACACATAACTCGGAAAGAAGAAACTAAAGAAGATTATCAGAATGTTAAAAGAGATAGCAATGAAGAAAATAGAAATGGTCGTGCGGTTATAACGACATATAAAAGGTCCAAGCAAAATAAAGACCATATGAAATATGTATTCTCAAGAATGGATATACTTCCTATGTTGAATCAATTGTTGGCTATGAAGCGTATTGAATTACCTCGGCTAAGACACCTCGAAGAAATAAAAAATACAGGAGTAATGGATTACTGCCATTATCACCGTAAATTTGGACATCATAAAGAAAATTGTAATTCTCTCAGGAAAAAGCTACAGACGATGATCGATAACGGAGAAATTGCTATGGAAAGAGCATGAAAAAAATAGAAAAATGGAGAAAAATGACAGAAACTCGATAAAAAATTTTTGGGGGCATCCGGGTTAAAAGACGATAACATGCTTCGTATGGTGAACCATCAGTAATTGACAAGATCGAGCTGTCATAGCCTAAATACTCAAATGAAAAGAAGCAAGTAAGACAAAAGATGTAAAGTCGCGATAAAAAAGCATATTTGTTGTAGATATGCATTGCAATACCTGCCAATTCAGGAGATGACTGCTATTTTAATTTCGAAAGGTATCGGTATGATACTTCCAAAATCAAAAGGGGGCAAGACAGGTAAGTAAAAAAAAAAAAAACTGTGAAATATATTTCTCACCATGGAATGTATTTCTTTTGTATATGAATAAAATACAGGC
Organism: Magnolia officinalis; assembly: GCA_021015155.1. Lineage (NCBI taxonomy): Eukaryota > Viridiplantae > Streptophyta > Magnoliopsida > Magnoliales > Magnoliaceae > Magnolia > Magnolia officinalis. The sequence goes on along the minus strand of JAJHSJ010001243.1, from coordinate 45,531 downwards.
TTTCAAGCATATCAAGTCATCACCAAATGAAAAGCATCGATGATTATCGCCAACTATCGCTGTTGTCATCAATTGCTAATACAAAATTATCTTATCTCACCTTATTGAAATTGTTACCATCGCCAAGCCGATACACTATCCTAACCATAAGCATTGTTAGACATATCAGCAATGACGATGTATTAATTATTGATTCACCATTCATGACAGTGAAATAAGCAGTGGAATAAGCCTATATGGCCAACCACATAAATCTTACAACAGCAATAGCAAATGATCATTTAAGGCTGCCTAGCCAAGCCTATATGGCCAACTACGCATAAGACATACAAAGCTTCAACAATTTAAAAAGCCCGAAATCGGAGGTAAACTATCTTGGTCCTTGAGCCCAGCCCGAAATCGGCGGTAAACTATCTTGCTCCTTGAGGCCAGCCCGAAATCGGCGGTAAACAATCTTGCTCCTTGAGCCCAGTGTCAAGTCCAGTTCAGTTAAATCTGGTCGTCCAGTTCAGTCAAGTCTTTTCTAGTCGAGTCAAGTTCAGTCTTGTCCAGTTAAAGTATGGTCAGTCAAAGTACACTAACACCACTGTTCAAAAAGCATAAACTAAGTATAGCATTCAAAATGCTGTAGATACACATTTCATTTTAGATATGCTCAAATATGCAATTGCTTGATGAAAATTTTAAATGTTGAGTAAACAATATGCAAAAAATACATTTCTTTTGAATCAGGTTCAAATTACAACATCAATAAATGCCTTCAAGATATTGGCAATTATCTACTCAAAAGTTCAAATCTTCAAGATCAACTATTAGCCTTCAATTGCAATATACGTATTCTTCTGACAAGGATCAAAATTCTTTAAAAGGAGCAGCAAAGATTATCCATCCTTCAGGAGTATCAGCAAGCTTTACTTCAGAAATATTATCTTCTGAAGAATCTTTATGCGACATTGACCGGGAAAGGGAGCAGGATCTATGTCTTCAAAGTAATTTATGCCTTGGTTTTTCTAATAATTTCTTATACGCGGTGAAGGAATTCATATGCTGAGTATTATGAATAATGGTATCGCAGGATTCCAAGTACCAGATCTAATGAAGACAAAGAACAAGTGGAATCATCATCGGTAATTTCTGTCCTTTGAAAAGTTATTAAATGGAAATTAAAAGAAGTCTTGTCTATTTTTCAGAATCAGCAAAGACCCAAGGAAAAGTCTATGAAGAAATATTAAGGAGCACAAGCTAGAAACGACTCAACAAAAAGACTCAGGAATTGAACCTTTGGAGCTGGAAATGATACCTCCAAGAGTGCAATTTAATGAGCAAAAGATACAATGCGAAGCACGATGACAGAGTGAATATCACAATAGCCTAAAAGAGAGAAGAAGCTTTCAATATATTTAAATAATTATCAATACTTGATGAAGCTAAATTGGAAAATTATAATGTCTTGAGATACTAATTTTGACTAATTTGGCAGGAAAGACTATCATTCAAAAGCTTGGACTATGCAAATCATGAATAAAGGAAACAATCGAAAAAGTTATTGCGGCAGGTGCAGCATTAAAGAACAACTCTCTAGATACCAAATTGAAGGAAAGAGTTGCTGGAGTTGATCAAAGAGATTGTTGTAACGGCAACGGTGTTGAAAGATAGTTCTCTGATCAAATGGCTCAATGACGAAGTCGTCATAGCTGTTGTAGAGACGTGTTTCGATGAAAAGAGAGTTTTATCCTCTCTAGTGAAACATTCGCTCGACACTACTGACTAGGGGCATTCCAGTCTTCCATTCGAGCGCAATCATCAAGTCTTTCATTTGATAGCGATTATCAAGTCTTTTGTTCAAGCACAATCATTTAAGTCTTCCGTGCGAACGCGATCATTCAAGTCTTCTGTTCAAGTACAATCATTCAAGTCTTTCGTTCGACCACAATTATTCAAGTCTTCCATTTGAACGCAATCATTCAAATCTTCCGTTCGAGCGCAATCATTCAAGTCTTTCATTCGAACGTGAGCATTCAAATCTTCCATTCGAGCGCGAGCATTCCAGTCTTCCGATCGAACATGATCATTCGATCTTCTGGTCAAAATGATCATCCAGTTTTCCATGCAAGCATGATCATCCAATCATCCTTCAGTTGCAGTTCATTCAAGTTCTTCGGGCGGAGGAAGATCGATCCTTCATCCGATTTCAGGAATCAATCAAAGAAGGATCGAGGGGGCATCTATTGAGGCATAAAAAATGAATAAATTAAAAGAATTGAAGTAAAAGAAGACTAGGAAGTGAGGAAAACGAAAAGGAGAAAGAGAAATGTCTTTGAAGTTGTTTACACTGGATCACGCAGACGATATCTGTTGCGCGGGTCCGCGCAACCAAAGATCAGTTGCACGGGTCTACGCAACCAAAGATCAGTTGTGCGGGTTGCACAGTTGGTTTCAGGAGAAGATTTTCTTGAACGGTTAAGATTGATGTAAAGTGGGTCCCACGGCACCGAAATCAAGGTACCACATGTACGAGGGCCTATAAATACCCCCTCCCCCCCTTCATTTGGACTGATTGAAGGTTTTGAAAAGGAAGTAGAGCGAGGAGGAAGATTGAAGGTAGGATAGGAAGCTTCGGTGGGTTGCGCGGGTCCCACAACCGACATCCGTTGCGCGGGTCTGCGCAACCAGACTGCTCTGCAATCTGTGAAGATAAAGGGCCATTATGTTGCCGAAATGGTTGAAGTCTTCAAGTTCCTTCTGTTCAAGTCTAAAGCAGAATAATTAGTAGAAGAGCATATTCCTCCTAAGTCCTAGGAGATGACTGAAATCACTGACGAAATGCTGCCAAATTTTATATTTGACTATGACAATTGCACCTATAATATTTCCTTCATTCTAAATAATCTATCTTAGAATCAAGGGATGCTAGAGGGATGTAAATGAACTCAGTATTAATAAAGTGTGATGATTGTTTTAAATACCATTTCTTTGTTATGTTTGAATAAGATAACCTCCCAAATCAAACACATTTGTTTCTTGTTCGAAACACTCTACCGTAAGTTTCTGCTCAAAGTCTCACACAAACTCTACCATATCCCACTCTGCTATCATCAGCGAAGCCGCAAATGTTATCGTCTTCTTGTGGCTCAACACGTCTGTCACAAGGTTGGCCTTACCAGGATGGTAGGAGACCTCGAACTTGAAGTCCTTCAAGGTTTCCATCCATCGCCACTGCCTCATATTCAGGTCTCTCTAGGTGAATATGTATTTGAGGCTCTTGTGGTCGCAAAAGAGCTCGAACTCCTCTCCATAGAGGAAATGTCTCCGAGCTTCAATGCAAAGATAACGGCCGCTAACTCCAGGTCATGCGTAGGTAATTTTCATCGTGCTTCCTCAACTATCGTGATGCATAAGCAATCACCCTGTCCTTCTGCATAAGAACGCAACCCAAACCAACACGAGACGCATCGGTATAAATCGTATACTTGACCCCTTGCTCTGGCAATACTAGCATAGGGGCGGACGTCAACCTGTCCTTCAGTTCCTTAAAAGCTGCTTCTGTCTTCTTACTCCAGGCAAACTTGAGATCCTTCCGTGTTAGCTGAGACAACGGTCTGATTATCTCAGAAAATCCCTAATGAAGTGTCGCTAGTAACCTGTCAGGCCAAGAAAACTCCTCACTTCAGTAACCGAACCAGGCTGCTCCCAGTCCTGAATTGCGGCTACCTTCACAAGGTCTACAACTATCCCTTCCTTGGACATCACATGTCCCAGAAACTTCACTTCTTCCTTCCAGAAGTCGTACTTCTCGTACTGCGCAAACAACTGGTTCTTTCTGAGCATATCGAAGACAGCTCGCAGGTGCTCCTCGTGAGCTTCCTGACTCTTGGAGTATATCAGGATATCATCTATAAATACGATGACTAATTGGAATAGATACGGCCGAAACACCCGGTTCATCAAGTCCATGAACACGGTGGGAGCGTTTGTGAGTCCAAACGACATCACCAGAAACTCATAGTGCCCAAAACTAGTCTTGAAAGCTGTCTTCTGCACGTCCTCATTCATGACGCGCAACTGATGATATCCTGACTGTAGGTCGATCTTCGAGAAATACTGCGCCCCTTTCAACTGATTAAACAGATCATCTATCCTGGGCAAAGGATACTTGTTCTTCACCGTCACCTGGTTCAGCCTGCGATAATCAATACACAATCGTAGTGATCCATCCTTCTTCTTCACAAACAACACTGGTGCTCCCCAAGGAGACACACACGGTCGTATGAAGCCCGACTCCAACAGATCATTGATTTGTCTCCTGAGTTCCTCCATCTCACACAGAGGCATGCGATACGTGGGCAATGAAATGAGTGTCGCACCAGGCATAAGATCACACTCGCATACACACATCATTTGCATTTCAAATCCAAAGAAGCTTCATGCATTTCATTTACTAAAATTGTCACAATACATGAGATGCAGTATTACATGGACTATGACAGAAGATGCATGTGAGCTAATCTAAGCAAGGTTCACACACACTAAAACCTACGACTAGTCTACCACATTACTAAGCCTATCAAGGCTATACATAGAAATAGCAAAACAAGCAACAAAGCAAACTAAACGACGACTACATGCACGACTAGTCATCCGAGTCTGGCGATGGAGGAGGGGCACCCTTATCCTATAGGCAACACAAGATAGCCCTCAAGGTGCGAGACACTTTGCTAAATTTCCGCTTTGCGAAGGCCTGATGCTCTTCGACCTTGGCTCGGGTCTCCTCAAGTTCGGCCCGGACCTGTCCGACCTCTTGTCGCAGGGCGGCTTGGCTCTCCTCGATTCGAGCCCAACGGGCTTCTGAAGTAGCCCAATCACTGTCACGCCCCTGTGTAGCAGGAGGAGAGCCCTCATCAATGTCCTGGGCCTCCCCTTCATCTTCTTGCTCTCCTTCTTCCTCTATCTCATTCTCTTCCTCTTCTTCCTCACTCTCTTCTTCACTTTCCGTCTCATCCTCACTCTCGTCGAGTCGGGCTTGACGCCGTGGTGGCCCAATCTCCATGTTGTTGAGAGTAGTGTCGTTGAGAAAATGAATCGGCATAGGAATTTTTGTGCCAAGTCTATAGGCGAATTCACGTGCAAGCTTGCATATGAGCTGGCCGAATGGGAGGGAAATGGCCATCCTAGTAGAGCGTGCGGTCTGAACTATCTGTAGTAGTGCATACATAGGCACACACAACTTCTCTCCCTGCCCAGCTCAGTACAAAAAGTCTACCATCAGGCGCATGCACTCGCTGTGATTGCTCCACCTGGGGTACACGTTGTACATGAAGATGTGGTGGAGCAGACGGAAGTCGTCAGTCATATTGGACGTTAGGAGGCTATTGTTTGGATTCCAGTGGGCCAGTTGGCCATAAAGGAATCGCGTGCGGCGATCCCTTTCATATGCACTCTTAAGACTCTTCTCACTAGTATGGACTTCACCAAGTGGCACTCCCATGATTCGGGCTATTAAGCCGACATCAACTGTGGCGTCCCGCCTTCCCACGAAAATTTTGAATCGCAAGGGCTCCAGTGTTAGCTCTCGAATATAGGCATAGAAGGCTCGGATAGTGCCCACATTCGCACGAGACTTGCCCTCAAATATGAGACCCCACCCGGCATCCACCAGATATTCTCTAAAGAGCTTCTCATCCACGTGTGCTTCAAAAAGGAGCCTACGACCCTCGAATCTTCCATGGGACAGATTCGCCAGTAGAGCTCTCTCGAGGGGAGCCTGGGGATCGAGGTCCCGCTTTGTCTTTATCTCTCGATCGATGCTTGTACCTGCGGTGGTGCCTTTTGGCCTCCTTGAACGAGTAGGGCGACTAGGCCCGGCTTCATCCATGGAAGTTCTCTTCTTCCCCATGAGAGAAAGAAGCGTGGAGATGGAGAAAATAGTTGTTACAAGCTCAAAAAGAGCCATGGGAGCCAAATAACCTTAGAAGGAAGGTAGATTGGGAGATTTTTTTAATATGAGACACAAAACTATGGACTTTGAGCTCAACTGTGTAGGGAAAAGAGAAAATGGGAGTAGTAGGAGATAGGATTTGGAGGAGGATGATGGAAAAGAAGTATGTGGTGAAGGAAGTGAAGAAGATTGAAGAATGGAAGGGGATTTGAGAGGAAAATGTGAGGTTTTGAGGGATTTGGAGAGCTTGGAAAGTGGTGGGGGGAGAAATGAAGCAAATGGGATGAAATAAAGGGGTCCCACATGATTTCGTGGGCCCCACAGCCTTGCACAAGTGCTAGCCCAGCGTGGCACGACAGGCCCGGACCATCCAGGCGACGAGGCCTCGCCGATCCCTGGACCACCGGGTGAGGGCTCGCCCTATGGGCGATGACATCCCCCCCCCCCCCCCCCCCCCCGACCTCGATTTGCACTATGTGGGCCCCCGAATAAGTTTGAGTCATTTCAGGTCCCGATTCGCGTATATTCACGATTTTTGGGTTTGTTGAGTGTGAAATGGGTTGAAGTCTTATCTAAACCCATCAATCGACGGTCTAGGAATGATCTGGGGTCACCACACATGATCATAGATGCATACGGGCCCCGATTTCGATGGTCAGTCTCATCGATGAATGATCAGTTTCGTCGACAGGCGAAACTTGGAAATCCTAGGACTTTTCCTACGTTCATCGCACCCTCCTAAGTCAAAGTACGTCAGTGTGTGTGGTGTGACCATAACCCAGATCCAATTTAATCCAAATCATGCTCTGATACCAACTTGTAACGCCCTGAAAATCGGGGGTCGAGCAGGAGCCCAACTCCCGAGTTCCAACACATCACTTATGCAATATAGATAATGATGATTAAATGTTGTCCGTATTAGTGCATTAAACATGAGTGGGATTATACCAAAACAACATATCATACTCCAGAGACAATTGAATTACGCAAGCGGAAGACTGTGATAAGTATATAAAGCATATAAGTGATTATAAGTCTCCTGAGTATGATCATGTTACCAGGTCAATTAATTACATGTAAAGTTTCCAAAATATACAAAATGTGTAATGTTATCTAGTCAGCATCCTAGTAATCCTCATCGATCAGAACATGGCCTACATAGACCCGCTTGAGAGCTGCATATAGGAGAACTCCTCATTATCATAAAAGTTCGGCTCCGCTACGTAAGCATCACCGTCATCTACAACTACAACAGGGTCTGGTTGGTGTTTAAAGCACCGTCCCAGAACGTGAGAGTGAGTGATCAACTCAGTGGAACTATAAAGCAAAGGTTAACATGTTATCAATTCAGTCAAGCAGTAATGATAAAGCAATACAACAAGCATTCCTGAGTACTCTGATTAATGCAAGGATGATATGTTATAATGATGCATGCCCTCGCCTGCACTCCCTCTTGCGACAACATCTCACGATCGCGGCATACAACACTCCCACTGTGCTCAACTCCAACGCCAAAGGAACATGCAATGCGGTGCATGTGCGTGATTAGCTAAGTTCTTAATTAGGCATATTCATACAGCAGGATTGGGAAGCTAAGGTACCTCCCTTATATCATTTCCCAAACAATGATCCATCTAGGGTTGTCAATCCTAGTTAATCACGTACGACAAGCAGGTTCTAGGTCACTACGAGGAGGCTCGTCACCATCAGCGCAGGCCTATTTTATACTCGAGGTTACTACGGAAAGGCTCGTCGCCTTAACGTAGTCCTAGTGTATACTCAAGGTCACTACGGGCTCGTCACCTAATCGTAGGCCAACAACTCGAATACAGTGTCCCATACCACCGTATTCGGCTCACAAGTTTGGATTGCTCACTGGTCACTACGGGGAGGCTCATCGCCCCAGCGTAGGCCAACAGCTTGACCACGGTGTCCCATACCACCATGCCCGGCTCATGAGTCTTAGCGGATCGAGGTACCAATGTTAAACGGGCTTTTCACTGGTGAGTTTGGTACCTTAGATTCAAGCAGTAGCATCCATACATGGTGAACATTCATCGAGCCAATCGGGTTACTTGACAAGCTCGACTGGTACGAACGTGCGTTGAATTAATCGACATGGAGCGCATAGGCACTCCTAGTGGCCTAACCACTATCGTTAATCTCCGTACGATTCGGACTCATCGAACATATCCGTCGTGGCTAAAACAGTCTGGCCACCAATCGTAAACCGTTACCGATTGCATGGACTACATCGTAGCCCCAAATCACACTCCAAACAATAGCATTTACATGTGATAATCAAAGAGAGCATGTGACAACCAATTTCAATATCAAACTCATTTAAGCATTTCAACAAACACGGAGTACACATGTTATCATACATAGGCATTTCATCGGTAAATCACATGGTATCAGGCATTTTATCAAACACTTAGACTACACATATTACACATATGTAATAAATTAGTTAAAATGCATATCATAGCAAATCCTTCCACATAGGAGTTGTCGCACGTACAACAATTATGTATACCCAAACAACAATCATGGCAAGCACAAATCATAATTCCATATTCATTTAGACATTTAAACAAACACTTAGAATGCATTAAAATCAACATAGTATACATATATATGAGATATATGGAAAACATTGTATCTAAGCATATGTGATAGCAATCAAGTCAGACATAAATCATTGCTAACATTGAAAGCCTTGAAAACCATAACCTAAATGTTTATAGTCCGCACCTTTCGCCGATAAACTCTTAACGAACTCAGTTTAAACACTAAGTCCAAGTCTATGGCACAACGACAACCTATAATATGAAATAGGTTAATTGTTTCACCTTTTTCTTTACTTGAATCCCTAAAACATATTAGAGTTAGGATTTCTTACCCAAGAATGGAATCAAAATTGCCAGAATAGTGATACGGTAACGGTAGTTAAGCACGTGGAGTCACAGGGAAGAATCCCAAGAACTCTCTCCTACTTTCTCTCTTTCCTTCTCTCTTTGCTTTCTTCTCTCTCCTAGGGTTGAAAATTCGTATGGCATGAGAGAGAGAGGGGGTTTAAGGCCCTTATGTAGGCCCAGAACTTATGGGAATGGCCCCAGGGCCATGGTATATTTAGGTTATAGCCAAAAGTTGGTAGTTTCAGTCCAACGGAGCACATCTGGAGACCCATTTTCTGTATACGGTCAGGGGAAAGTTCTCTGGCATCAGATCTATGCCAGGTTAAGTTTTCAGTCCAATCGGGTATGAATCGACCGTGGCGGACCAGTTTCAGTTCAATGGTCGTCGTCACTCAATCAGGGTCACAAGTACACTAACCTGTGTAGGGAAATTTCCTTGATCCGATGGTGTATTTGGGTCAGATTCTAATGGTCTGAAACTTTAAATTTGGCCCGCAAGAGAACGGCCCAAATCACTTAAATCTGAGTTTATTTTCTAAAGATATTCGCGTTTCTCACACACTTCGCTCCGGGCTCAAGTTATACGTTTCTGGGTACTATCTGGACTAGATTTCTGAGATGGTCGTCAAGCCTAGTAAGGCGGTCATATTCATGTAGATTCGTAGTAATCAGACTTTCGACGCACAGTCCAGGTCCGAAACGGAGTTTCAAACTGCTCCCGAGAGCAACTGGGTTTTGAGATTGATCTTACGTTTTTAGGTAATGTAGCATTAGCGATTCTAATAGTTTTGGGTCTTTCAGTTCATATTTAAAGTTGTCCAAGCAAATTCGACAAGTGATTTAGTTTAGCACCTAATTAATCTTCATCTAATTTTTAAAGGATTTGGTCCTTGATGATTTCTTCTTGAGGTAGTACTTGGGTCTTTGTACGGATTTTTCCGAGACGTTACAGACGGTAGAGGCACTACATCAGTTTGGGGTAGTTCTTCAAATTGTGGCCTACACTAGTTAACTTCAAGTACTGGCATGGTATCCAGCATGGTTCCCATCTCCCAAATTGTATCATCATCTAAATCATGGGAGTGGGTCAAGCATGTCTCTAGAGGGTCAGAGGATAATGTCAACAGAGTTCTATCTTCCATAAAAAAATCAATCATGTTAATGTCGTGGGTATCGTCATCATCCTCTGCCTGTTTACTCGTATTGAAAAAAATATTGAGCTCCAAAGTCATATTCCCGAAAGATAAATTCATTAATCTATTCGTACAATTAATGATTGCATTTGATGTTACAAGGAATGGGCGACCAAGAATGACGGGAATTTGAGTGCTTATGTCTACAATGGGTTGAGTATCTAGGACGATAAAATCTACTGGGTAGTAGAATTTGTCAACCTGGACCAACATGTCCTCAATTATCCCTCTTGGTACACGAACTGAATGATCGGCAAGTTGTATGTGGTCCGGGTGGGTTTTAATTCACCTATAACCAATTATTCGTAAACCGAGTAAGGGATCAGATTTATGCTTGCTCCTAAGTCAAAAAGTGTGTGCTCAATGTGGTAATTCCCAATTACGCAAGTGATGGTTGGGCTACCGGGATCTTTGTACTTTTGTGGCACGTCTTGCTTTAGGATATCACTCACTTTTTCTGTTAAAAAGATCTTCTTTTGTATGTTTTGTCTTCTTTTTGGTAGTGCATAGATCTTTCAAAAATTTAGCATATGAAGGAATTTGTTTTACGGCATCTAGTAGAGGAATGTTGACCTTCACTTGTTTAAGCAGCTCTAGAATGTCCTAAGAGTAGAGAGGTTTTGGTGCAATCAATCGTTGGGGAAATGGAGTAACTGGTTTGCTTTGAAGTTCCAGTTCAATCACATGTGGAGCATCGCTAGGTCTATCAATTTCATCTACTTCTGGGTCCTTAGGCTTCTCAACTCTTATCGGAATAGATTTATTAATTGTTTTCCCACTCCTAAGAGTGGTGATAGGCTTCTCTTGCTCCATTTGAATTGAAGAGCTTGAGCCACTAATCTCATATTGTGATTTTGGATTTGGGAGAGGTTGGGCTGGAAGCATTCCTTTCTCCCCAATTGTTAAGTGTGACTATCTTTTGGATATACGACGCAAGCGTTCCCAATGCTAATCTAATATCCTGGAATGCTTGTGCCGTATTCTGATTGAGTAGCTCTTAGTTTTGAATATGTTTTAGAACTGAATCCTTTGGAGGTTTTCCTTAATTTATGAATTGGTTAAGGAATCCTTGGGGAGTAGCAGTTTGTCTATTCCACTAACTGAAGTTTGGATGATTTCTCCAACTAGAATTGTATGTATTCGAAGTGGGTCTACTGAACGGTCTTCGGTAATTATTCACGGTATTAGATTGCTCATTAAGTACCTCTTGAAAAGCATGTATCACTACGCCAAATTGTGAATTTTGCGACGGCTTTTTCGACGGACATTGTCCGTCGCAAAAATCGCTTGGTTTTACGACAAATTTAATCCATCGCAAATGGATAATGCCTGTCGCGATTCCCTTAAAAATGTTTGCGGAATTTCGCGACGGACTAAAATCCGTCCCTAAAATCTGATTTATGACGGATTGTGGTCCGTCGTGAATTTGCAACGGATTAAATCCGTCTTAGATTTTATTTTTGCGACGGAATGTCATTACCACCCAAAATTGCACTTCGTGACAGTTTTTAGTTGCTTTTGCGACGGATTCTGGTCCGTCGTAAAAGGACTTAGAAAATTATGTTTTTTTTGTAGTCTAAGAATTGTTTTTTAATAGAATTTCAGTGGTTTAATTGTACATATTTGTATCTAAGATTATTTTTTAACAATTGATTGAATGCAAAGAATTTTTTTATTTTATTTTTATATCAAATGAGTGGAAATTATTATTAATTTTTTAAATTTTAAACTAATATTTAAATTATTTGTAATATCACATGAAAAAGATTACTGAGAAGTTTAAAAAATTTAACAATGTTTGAGAAAATTTGAGATTTTGAAAAAGAAAAACCGTGATTTAATAAAATCTTTTTTTTTTTGGGGGAAAAAAAGAATATTGAATAAAGTTGATAATTTTGAAAAAAAGAATTTGATTTCGAGAAGAAAATAATATCCTGAAAAGGAAAATTAAAAAGATTTTTAAAAAATGTGAAAATTTTGACAAGTTTGAAAAATGAAAATATTTTTTTTATTTTAAAAATGAGAGTTTGTATATTAAAAAATAAAATAAAATTGAGAAGTTCGATAAGTTTGAAAAAAATGCTTTAAAAAAATGGAGAAGTTTGAAAGAATTGAAAATTTTAAGATAAAACGATATTTAAAATTCGATACTTTAACAAAAAACAGACATTTTGAAAAGGAAAATAAAGAAGTTGAAAATTTTGTGATATTGAAAAAGAATTGAAAATGTTCAAAATTGATATTAAAAGAAAAAATTATTTATAAAAACACTGAGATATTGAAAAATATATATATCATTTTAAAAAAGAAAATTGAAAAGTTGAAAACAAAATGATGCTTTTGAAGAAAAAAATCAGCATTTTGAAAATTTTGAGAACAAAAAATTAAAATTTGAGAAAATTTTTGAGATTTTGAAAATAGAAATTCAGAATTTGTATTTTAATTTTTTTTTTGAAATATTTGATAATAAAAACGATATTTTGTTAAAAGTTTTCGAAGAAAAATTAAGAAAAAAAATATACATTTTAAAAAAAATGTGATTTTTAAATGGAAATTGAGATTTATCTGTGAAAAAAAAAACATTTTTTACTAAATTATTAGGCACATCCACTAATTGAACCTTTAAAATAACTAGTCAAATTGATGGTATTTATCAGTAAAATAGAGTAAATGGACCCGACATGTAAAATGGGCCAAATATTCTGATCAAAATTGTGACCCAACTTACCTCGTGAGAACCTAAGAATTGATGTTAGTAAGTTTTGTGGGCCCCATCATGATGTGTGTCAAACATCAACACCGTGTAATTGATGTGTCCCCTTTAGGTTATGAGATATTTCAAAAATCATCTGTATACGAAACTCAGGTAGGTCGTACCATCTAAAACTATGTGAAGACATCCTAAAAAATATAAAAGCACTAGGTGGGACCCACATGAGTTTTGGATGTAGCCGAAAATTGGTCTGATCTCTCATTCAAGTGGGACACATAATGAGTGGGCTGGATATGTGAATCACATTTAGGTGGGCCCAATATATGATTATGAATGTTTTAAGGAAACCCCTTTCCACTATATTTAGGCGAGTTACTCAATACCTTTAGCATCTTGAGTAAACTCTGTGGGGTCCACCGTTATTTATTTATTTTATCCACTCCGTTCATCCATGTTAACAGATAATTTTAGGTCTTAAAAACAAAAAGAAAGCATATCCAAAGCTCAAGTGGACCACACCACAAGAAATAGTGTGATTGAACTTCTACCATTGAAAAATTCTTGGAGGCCACAGAAGTTTTGGATCAAGTTGATGTCTGTGTTTTTTGTTATCCATATTTTTTTGATATTATGAACAAGTTGGAATGCAAATAAACATTACCGTGCGCCCAAGGAAGGTATCAACGATGGAAATCATTATTACACATTGTTTCGTGTGTCATGGTCCACTTGAGCTTTGGATTTACCGAAAATTTGGGATCAACACACCATTTATCCATTTTTTGAAATCATTTTAGAGAATTATCCAAAAAATAAATCATATCCAAAGATTAAATGGACCACACCACAAATACCGGTAGGGGTGATGATTTTCACCGTTAAAAAATTCGTATGGCCCACCATAATGTTTATTTTCCATCCAATCTGTTCATAAGGTCACAAAGACCTGGATGAAGAGGAAAAACAAATTTCATATTGATCCAAAACTTCTGTGACCCCCAAAAGGGTTTCAATGTTAGACGTTCAATCCCCCACATGCTTTCAACTGTGTGGTCCACTTGATAGTTAGATCTGTCTTATTTTTTGTCTCAAGCCTTAAGACGAGCTTGCCATATGGATGGACGGTTCGGATATAACACATGCCTCATGATAGGACCCATAAAACTTGCTGATGTCACCCAGCCCCCTCTTTCGATGGCACGGATTCGCTACTGCCAAGTTGAATAGCGAGACTGCTACTGAAGTGACGTCACGAAGTTCTGTGGGCCCGCCATGATGTACACTTTATATCTATGCCATCCATCCATCCATCCATCCATCTGGAGAGATCATTTTAGGGTAAGATGCAAAGAATGAGTCACATCCAAAGTTCCATTGGACCCCACCAGAGAAAACAGTGGGGAGAGTGACACCACCGTTAAAAACTTTAAAAGTCCACGAAAGTTTTATATTAAGCTGATATTTGTGTTTTCCCTTCTTTAATGTCTTTGTTAACTTTTGGACAAGTAAGATTTCGAGAAAACATTATGGTGGGCCTTAGGAAGGTTTCAACGGTGGCCATCAATCTTCCTGCTGTTTTCTTTGGTGGGGACACTAAAGCTTTCGATCTGCCTCGTTCTCTGGGTCATGCCTTAAAATAATATATCCAAATGAATGGACGTTGTAGATACAACACATACATCATAGTGGGGTCTACAGAGTTTGGTGACGTCACTTCAGTAGCGAGTCTCGCTACTCAACCTCTCAATCGTTTTGAGCTTTGACGACTGGTTCGGGTGCCGGCCCTAACCAGTATCTGTTTCAACCGCTCTCGTACGCTCTCCTCTCTCCTCTCTCGCACGCTCTCCTCTCTCCTCTCTCGCTTTCTACAGATCTCTCCTTCCTCTCTCCTCTCCCCCTTCCTACAGATTTTGCAGGGTTCTGGGGGTTTAGGGCTTGATTGGGGAATGTTTAGGGTTTTTGAGGTGTTTTGGATTTATCAGTGCACGGCCGCCCAACATCCATCAACAGCCGCTACCATCATAAGAGGTCGCCCGTCCCTCATCATCAACAGCCAAACCCCATCTCCACCTGTAATCGTTCACCATCATTAGGGTTCTGATTGGTAGGGTTTTTTTTTTTTTTTTTTTAATTTTTTTTTAAATTTTTTTATTTTTATTTATTTAATTTATTTATTAGGGTTTTGATTATGGATTTTTGTTTTGAGTTTTCTGATGGATCGGCATCTAGGTCAGGCTTTGGATTAGGGTTTTTCTGTTTTGGGACCTATTATTAGGGCTTTTTCAGTGTTTTTATTATTTCGGTTTGGATCTCTCCTTCCTCTCTCCTCTCTCCCTCCATCTCTCGATCTCCCTGATTTCCCTCCCTCTCCATCGACGTCTCAGTTCGTTCTCTTCGAAGCAGCCATTGATGTATCTCCCTCCAATAGCTTACGGGAATAGAAGAAATCAGAGCACACGAAGTCAAAGGTACTCTCTCTCTCTCTCTCTCTCTCTCTCTCTCTCTCTCTCTCTCTCTCTCTCTCTCTCTCTCTCTCTCTCTCTCTTTTCCTCTTTTAATGGCCAGAAATTAGGCATCAACCGTGGCAGTGGCAGCCATATCCGCCGCTGTCCATGGCCTCCTACATGTTTGAAGAAATGCTTCAACCAAGAATCTTCTTGGAAAGAGTGGATTGAGGAGAGAGAAATGGTGGGGATTTCAGCACTTCTCCAACAGATCCCCCCCAATTCCCAAATTTAGCTCTCATTGGCTCCCCAAAACCCCAATAAAAAGCCCCAGAAATGAGAGCAGATTGGTGGCATTTGCAGCAGAGAGAGGCCCAAACAAGGGTCATAACAGCAGTGGCAACGACTGTGATGATATGAAGAGAGATGGGCGGCCCATATTTAGTCCTCATCGAACTATGATTGTTGAATTTGGATTAAGCTTTTTCTATATATGTTTTTCTATATATGTTTTTATTGCCTTCTATTGCTGTCGACATTCCAGCCTCCATGAGTCTGGATTTATTTATTTGTATTATTTGATTATTTTCACCTCGCCTTTTGGTTTGAGGAGAGATTTTACATGTGAATTTCAGTGCATGTCAATGCTGTAGGTGTATAGGATCTGGGCCATTCATCAGTTTCAACAACTGTGAACATGCTGTGGCCAAAACAACATCCAATGTTTAGGTGGCCCACCTGTGAACTGAATACTAGTTACTTCTCATCTCTCTCTCTCTCTCTCTCTCTCTCTCTCTCTCTCTCTCTCTCTCTCTCTCTCTTGTTGTTTTTTGCAAAAATAAACATCCACTTTCTCATTTGTGGTGCATATGGCGTTTGGGATTTAAAGATCCTCACCACTAATCTCTGGATCTTTTTTTTTTCTGTATAATACGATGAATGTGGACTGTTTGTCTCTTCTTAACCTTTTATTTGTCAGACCAGTAATCAAATGATCTTGATTGCCCCTATCAACTAGATTTTCCTAGTTGTTCTTGAAACTTACTCACATTCTGTACCAAAGATGACATGATGAAATATGAGAATCCAAAATGGTAATTTCTAGTTGTTCAGTCTCTGGCTGCAGCATAAATTGATAGCAAAAATATACTAGGAACCCAAACTATTTTCGAAAATGATGCCCATACTAACCCAACATGTACAGAAAAACATTTAACAGTATAGGATTGATTCATTGTATCACAGCTTCATAGGAAGTTAATAAACAAACAAGTTCCCTCAAGGCCACTTGGAACAGGCATGAATCCCCTTTGCTTATCATTTGTTGAAATGAAATTGGCATTTGCAAAATCTTCTTTCTTTTGTTTTTTTAATTTTTAAATATTCTGTTCTTTCGATTCTGTGTTTGGTTTCATGGATTGTGATTTGGAGTTCATTGCCTGCATTGCTTATATCAGCCCAATGAGATGCCATTGCAGTGGCAATGCGCCGGGCTGCTAATGAGAACCTTTATGTTTACTGTAGAAAGCAAATATCAGCCCAATGAGATGCCATTGCAGTGTATGTTACATGGGTTGTGTTTTACTTTGGTTGGATGCTTGAGAATAACATGTTCTGTTTATAATTATCATTAGTTGATGGATTTTAGAGTGTTTTCTGTTTGAATTCTGGGTTGAATGAGAAAAGTTTTTGACGAGTTGCAAAGTTGATTGTTGAATTTAGGATTTTATGGGTTTTGGATTGGGATTAATGTAGACATGATTGTTTCATTTTATTTTGATTGGTAATGCCTTTTCAAATGCATGATGAGTTGGTTTCTGTACCATCATGATAACTATGTATTTTTCTTTAGTTTTTTTTTTTTTTTTTTAAATAATAATAATAAATTTAATGGATGTGGGAAGAGAGTACTTTGCTTAAATTGATTATGGGTCTTGAGAAACCAAGAGGAGGTGAAATTTTGATTGGGTAGCACAATGTAAAAGATCCAATCTTTTAAATTTTAGTTTCATTTGTACTTGCTTTAGCTTCACTTTGCTAAGTTGTTTGTTATGTTCATAGGCTAGCATGTGGGTAAATTCTGACCCAAGCCCATTGATAGTCTTGCATTATTTTCAGTCCATGGCACATAGACAGCAGTGCCGAACTGATGGACAGTTGAGATTTGGCATGTACATGAGCACATGGTAGGGGTAGAATTCTCCATCATGATCAAACAAGCAGCCTTTGTAATCCTGTCATTTTGCCATTAAGATGTCCTACTTATTTATTTACTGGAGGAGCTGCTTCAGTGATGTGGTGCAGCAAAAGAATGGACCCGCTTATATGCAAGTGGCGTGTGATGGGACAATGCTGCTTCTGGCAAATAATGTCTACTATGTAAGTTTACGTATCTTCTCTTCGTTTTCACGTAGAAAATGGAAGTATTGAACGTCTGAATTAGCCAGGATTAACCTCTCAAGCTCCTCAGTTATATGCCGCTTGTCATTTTTCTTCCTCCAAAGGGCTGCCTTCCCTTGGATTGGGGATGCCCAATTGAGCATAGGAGCATTAGCATCAAATGTTTCCTGTTTCGTGGAATTGATTCTCACTTTGATTTTGACTGCGAGGCAAAAAAAATATGGATGCATGAGATAAACATGTGTTATTTGGCTTTTAAAATATTGCAACTCTTCTGAAACATCATAATAAATATTTAATGTTTGTGGAGGATGTTGGTGAAGTTCTGCCTGATTAGCCAGAGTGGCCTGATTTTTGGGCCAAGGTACATGGTGGGCGCCATTAACATGTGTGCAGAATTATTTTATATGATGCTATGTGGGGAGCATGTCTTTGTCAGCTATTACATTGCTTCAGTTAGAACCATGCAATGCTTAAGGCACTCTCAGAAACTGATTTGGAAACATCTCCATTACCTTTTGAAACTAGTGAGAACCACATGCCTTCAATGAAACAAAATAAATCTCGTCATGTGTGGGCACAAGGTGTACCTTATAAGGTTCCTTTCATACATGTAGAGAAAAGAATAAAGTACAAAATGTTTGGGTTGAATTTTTGTATAGTAAACTGTTCAGGCTGTCTGTTTGTACAGGTGGGACCCATGGTTAGTTATCCAAGCTATTTATGCAATGGACACCAATGTGGATGGCCCATGCACCAAAAAATGCTGAGACGAAAGTTTCTAACCCATAAATAGGTGCCTAATAAAGACATGATTAAGAAAGAACACACGACAATGGTTGACATATAAAAGAAGCAAGGCCAAATATTCTTTAGCCAAGTTCTTTTGATCTTGGGGAATTATGTTAATAGAAGTAGAAAACAGACTGCTAAAGCTTTTTGTCTTGGAGAGTGTAGAAGAAATCTCTTCTTTCCATGCAATCTGAATGACTTGCTGAAATTCAAAGCAGTAGAGCATCTTGATAAACAGAAAATATGCTGAATTTGTACTAAAGAACAGAGTAGAGAAACAGAGTCAGGTTTGATGTATCATTCAAGACCGATGCACATCACTTGATATGTATCCGGTTTTTCAGTACTCAATCACACTGACAAGTCACACCAATAACCTTCCGATTCTCTTTTTTCAGTAATCTCTGTCACAGAGAGGTGGTAAGTATTCAGAAATGTTCATTAACATTTTTTAATGAATGAATTTTGTGGTAAGTATTCAGAAATGTTCATTAACATTTTTTAATGAATGAATTTTGTGGGTCTCTGAGACTGTTTTGGATCGAAAAATTGGTGCATTCATCCGATTCATATCAGGTAGCATTGATTGACCACACGTTACCAGATGCATGGATTTTAATCCTTGAAATCAGCAGATAGCGGTAGAAATTCCACCTTGGCAACCATAAAATGTCAATAAGAATCTTGATTAAGTAATTTACTAAAATGTCAGTCTCTCTCTCTCTCTCTCTCTCTCTCTCTCTCTCTCTCTCTCTTTTTTATTTTTATTTTTTTAAAACCTTAGTGGTTTAAAAAGTTAAGATTCTCAGAACAAAAATTTGCTAGGATTTGATATCTTCTTGTACTTTGAATGAATTCCCAAACTTTATCTAGAATTGGAATAATTCATGAACATTGTTTTCATATCAACATTTCAGGTTGGTACAGCCGTACAGGTTTAACAAATGCCCTAATTAATGCAAGAAAGGCAATTGACAAGAATTTTACTAGCGAAGCAGAGGATGTACCTATATTATCAACCAGTGTTGCCTATGGTGTGTACATGGCGGTTTCTAGCAACCTTAGGTAAGCCCTACTAATGACTGATAAGCAGAACTATTCTTAGTTGTCTTATTTTTTATCAGCAATGAAACATTTTATTCAATAGACAAATGCTATAACCAACCATTAAGATAATGGGTTAAGCACTATGAACACGAGAAAGGATGGTCCTTCTCAAGCATATCAATTATGGAATTGGCTTCTCTGGACATGTGATGCAAGATCACTCAATCCATGCATAGAGTCCACAAAAGGGGGCCCTACAAGCTTGGCAATTGAAGATTGAATGAGAGAAATCATCTGATTGGACTTTGGGGCCCACAAATCCAGTTGGATGGTCCACAATAAAGAAACAATTGGATTGTGCATACCACAAGTCCAACCAGTGATGATTTCAGTCCTTATCAACTTGTTGTTCAATTTGAGGTTTATTTGCAAACTGTACAGCATATACAGCCATATGTTGTATATAATCCATGTTCTAATTTGAGGCCTGTATGTACATTCATACAGATGAACATCACGTTCAATCAACCGTACAGCTGGAAGAATCCATACGATTTTACATAAGGCGTGTATGGTTGATGTATAGAGAAGTACAATTATGTCTGTAATTATTATTTGCAACTTCTTTGGCTTCATTATTTAGTTACTCCCTTTCATGGTAATTTGAGTACAACTAGACCATTATATGTGGACCAATGAAATGAATTGGAAGTAGGGAAAGAACAATCTAAAACTTTAGTAGGCTTCTTTCACACACACACACACACACACACACACACCAAAAAAAAAACTTTAGTAGGCTTCTAATCATATAAATTATCTTTTCTTGTGAAATTACTGCATATGAGCCACACTCTTGATTAGTAATCATAGTTGGGCAATAGGACTGCTAGTCTAGTCATTGTTATTGATTAGTTTGATTGAGCTAGTATTGTGTTAGAGTATAGGATAAATATGTAGAGTTGTTTATTCCTATCATTCTCAATGAAATACACACTGGATCCATGTAGCGGTACAGCTTAGTAATGCTTTCACTTTGTTTTGAGATTTCAAGAAACTATTATACTTTGCAGATTGTGGGAGTTGTATTTGATCTTTTCTCATTAGCTTTTGTTAAATACCTTATTTAAATAGGAAGCGTTTCTGATAATGATGCTCGTGGTTGAAACCTTCCTAGGACCCACCATGACATTTAATTGCCATCCAAGCTATTCGTAAGGTCACAAAGGCTTGGATGAAGGCGAAACACAAATACCAGCTTTATTCAAAACTTCTATAGCTCCCAAGAAATTTTTAATGATGGATATCTATCCTAGTGTGGCCCACTTGAGCTTGGAATCTATTTCATTTGTGGGTTTACATCCTAAAATGACATAACAAAATTGATGTACGGTGTTGATTAACCCATAAATCATGGTGGGCCGCTCACAACCTGTTTTTAGCTGACGGTTGTGAGTGGCCCACCATGATTTAGGAAAAACGTCTACAAGATGAAATACAGTCTATCAAGGCACAAAAGGTTATTTCTGACTACTGGTTTTCGTAAAATTTTCTCATTCTGATCCAGTATGTTATAGTTTGTCATGTGATTTCAGGGTATGTTAGGGCTAAATAGTTTCTGAAATGTCAGGTCCAATTGCAACACAAGATAAAGCAAGAGGCAGAGCAATTTCGGCAGTGAAAGGCTTCTCGTGAAAAGGAACTGCTGCAGGTACTACACTTTTTGTTCCACAGTTGTTATAGGAATGACATTCTTTTATGACATATTGATGCATGTTTTGAATGACCCTACTATTTGTTGGCATGTAAATTTGGAACTATATTCTTTTTGTGCTTTACATTTTTTTTTTCGGCATAGATTACCTGGAGGTCAATCTTTAATTGATTGCAGGCTGCTGGAAGCTTGGAATAACAAACTTAAAACTGTAGCCTATTGCTGGTCTATATGAAAGTACACATCAAAAGGAAAAACTATTCTCTTCTAAGGTAGTTGATTTCCCTTCTAATCAGTTGAGCATCTATTTCCACTTATTGATTAAATTAATTCAAGGATAAGGAAATGATTCACACAAAGATAGCTTTGACTGGCTTTGAAGTTCTGCAGGTTGAGGCATGTTTTGATTATACTCTGGTCATTATCTCCAATTAACAGCAAAGTATAGAAGGTAGAACAAGTTGCTTCTGTTTTTTCTTGTAGATGGGTACTACAACAGCTTGCTTGCTTTATTTGCTATTCATTTGAGTGTTGTTGTTGTTGTGTGTTTATATATATATATATATATATATATATATATATATATATATATATATATATATATAGCTTTAAGAAGTCTAGTAATGTGCAGGAGGGCAGTTTAGGGTGGGGTCCACAACTGTTAATTCTGAATCAAGCATTGCTGTTGCTGCTTCACGTGCTGTGCAAAATGGTGCACATGTTCAATCCATGGTTGAAAACCATTCCTAAAGAGGGATTTTGGTGTAGTGACATGTCGGCTACACATTGATGCATGTGTTTATCCATGCCATCCATCCATTCACACCCTTTACATCTCTGATATTTTGGTTGTGTACAAGTGACAAAACATCCGTTGTGAATTTGGTGAATTATTTTGAATTTTGTGAATGGGATTCTTATTAAACAATCGTGCGAATTATTTTTTGAATGACAATCAGGCGTAAGATTTTAAAAAATACAAACAAATTTGACAATTTTCTTTCATTTTTTACTCAAGTCGCAGATATTTTAGCGACGGATCAAATCCGTCGTTAATTTATGAACAAGTTGACAATAGTGACGAAACTTATCCGTCGCCAATATTTTTAATGACGAATAAATGGGTGGGTTTTCTCAAATTTTTGTGATGGATCTTATCCATCGGAAAAAAAATGACCCAGTAAACAGCCACGGACCTAGCGACGGACAAAATCCATCGTTATTTGGTTTTACGACATATTTGGTCCGTCGCAAATTCGCGATTTTGACAGTATTGTTGGACAATTTTCAGTTGTGTGAATGTTGCAAGTACAAATACCGCAAATAGTTTTCTTAATAAACCTTTTCATTCATAAGTTCTATGGCCTCGAGTTTTCTTGTGAGATTAGACACTTCAACATTTATATCACCCTCTTTCAGAAGATATATTCCACCCCTCCTTTGACTGAGAAGGCTTAGATGTGGTGCTAGGTTTTTGGGAGATCCAATGATTGTGCAGTTTCAGCAAGTTTATTAAAGTAGTACCACGCATCATCGACGTTTTTGTTTATAAATTCCTCGTTGTACATCGTCTCGATGAATTGGTGTATAGAAGATGTTAGTCCTTCATGGAAGAAATTTGTTATGCGCCACGTTTCAAAACCGTGTTGTGGGCATAAACTGACAAGATCCTTGAATCGCTCCCAACATTGGAAGAATGTTGTCTTCTTTTTGGGCGAAGTTCATGATCGACTTCCTGATGGTGTTTGTCTTATGATATGGAAAAAATTTCTTTGTGAACTCCCTTATCATGTTATTCCATGTGCCAATAGATCGCGAACGTAGTGAATGCAACCACGTCTTAGCTTTTTCTTTTAAGGAGAAAGGAAAGAGTTTCAGCCTGACCGTGTTCTCAGACACGTTAGGAAAATATAAAGTGGCTACAATCTCGTCAAACTCTTTCAAGTGTAGATATGGACTTTCAAATTCAAGTCCAATGAACTTTGGAAGGAGTTGGATCGCTCCTGACTTAATATCCATGTTTCCTTTATTTTCTGGAAAAATCATGCATGAAGTTGTGCTCACCTCCACCGGTTGTAAATAATATCGTAAAGTACGAGGCGGGGGTGTTTGATGCACCTCGTTCTCATCCCGAATTTCCTTAACTCGAGGTTGAGGTTGATTTGTCGGTTGATTTGCATCCATCACTTCAATTGACTCTGAGGATCTCAAGTGGTGTTTAATCCTGTGATGGATAGATAATCCCTCAACCAATCTTCCTTCACTCAAGAGACATAGAGTACTATCACGGACTCACTTGGGCATGAAACACTCTCAGCCCTCGATTTTAAAAACTGATTTAAAAAACTAAAAAAAAACCAAAAAAAAAAAAAAAAAAAGAAACCTAAAGCAATAAGAAATTTGGAAATAGAAATAGAGAGAATTAGAAAGAGGTTACCAAATTAAAAGTTTTTATATTAAGATCCTGCAAAACAGAAAAGCAAGTTAGTTTCTAAAAATAAATAAGGAAAGTTCTTAATCTAGAATTAGAAAGTAAATAAACCCTAATCTTAACCTAATTCCAAAACTAATTAATCACAAAAAAAACACAACCGCTAGTCCCAGACAACGGCGCCAAAAACTTATTCACAACCCCAAATGTAGGGTTGCGATGTAGTAATAATCTCGGTAAGACCAACGTTGAATCCACAGTGACTAATCTCGTACGTTTTTGAAAGTAACTAGAACTAAAACTAAAACTAGAAGAAGATGTAAATTTAAATATAAAATTGTAAAGAGAGTAATTTGAATAATGTAATTAAAACTTGTAAATTTAAAGGTGGGAAGTAGGGTTCCAAGGATCCACTTGTAGCTCTTGGGATGTTACCTTCTTACTTGATTCAAGTAACACAATTGGAATTTGAGTCATATCCTATCCAATTGGAAGTATATTAATAAAACAAAATCTGAACTTTCATTGACCTAATTCTCAAAAGAGGAGAATTATGATAATTGGTAGGGATTCCATCACCAAACCATGCCCATGAGACGATGACAAACAACAGGATTTACCAATCCCATAATCTCAAACAGGAAAAGAAGTTACTCAAAGTTATTACAGATCTACTGTAATTTGAGTTACAATAAACCATTAAAAACTGAAAGTATTCCATAAAATCAAACTAGAATTCAATGAAGTTCAATAAAACATGAATCAAAGCAGAGTAAACATCCCAATTAGGCTACAAGCTTCACCTCTTAGCCTCAACTAAGAGGTTTAGCCAACCATAGACATGATTGAACTAAAATCTCTTAAGAAAAGTATAAAAACAACTAAGGAAGAAGAATAAAAACTCTTGGCGACGGCTCTCTACCCTTTTGCTCAATTCCTTGAACCCTAGATGATGCCTAGGAACATCCTAGGGACTCCTATTTATAGTTATGCCACACCCTCTTGCGGACTGACCTTGAAAATTCGCAAACCGACCTTGAAACCACCTCAAATTTACGCAATCCGTGTGCTATTTGCGTAACCCTCGACTAGTCAGGAAAAACTTTGATTGGTCGAGGGTTACCTTCAACTGGTCGAGGATGATGAGAATTTGGAGGATTTTGTTGCTGGAGTTCGAGTCGAAATTCCTTCGACTAGTCGAGCCAGAGCTTAGACTGGTCGAAGCAGGGCTTAGACTAGTTGAAAATCACTTGGTTTCCTTGAATCTTTGGCATGTGAATTTTTTATTTTCGGTCTTCTAAAATCTATCCTTTGCTTTGGTGATTCTTGAGCATCAATTCCATGTTTTTAGTACTCTTTTCAATCCAAGCTCTCAAATTCACCTTATAACACAAACATGAGTAAAATAGAACATTAGACATTATCATGTTCATAAAACCAAGATATAAACGGGGGATAATATGCAATATTTGACCCTCAACAGGTCACCTTAAGACCTGATACAATTGTGATTTTACCGGGCTATCACAAACAAAAAAAAACTCTTATTGAGATTTTCTGACTATCTCAAAAAAACCAACATTGAGATTTTCTGGCTATCTCAGAAAAACCAAAACAAGAAATAAATGTATACTTATCTTCACCGTAGAAAAAGTTGTAGCCGAAGAATTCTTTCTTGAATGTTCAGTCATATAGAAAAGGTCTAGGGTTCTATTTGATTTTAATTAAGTTTATACCAATGGCTACTTAGGTTAATTATCTTAAATCTCAAAAAGAAAGAGTAGAATTTACTCTCTTTAGAATTAGAATGACAGAGTCTGAGATTAAGGGAATTAAACAAAAGCTATAAAATAATTTATAAACACCGTTCAATAGCTTGTGAAAAACTGGAGTTTCTCTCTCTTGCAGAAGAATTTAGATGATAATAATTGATATTTCGGATTGAGAGAGAACCTCAATTTATAGGCAAAGAAGTTGAATCTTCGATTGGCCTAAGATAGTCTTCGAGTAGCCTTAACACCATATTCTGTTCTAACGGATTTATAGATTTGAGCGAGATAAGATTTAACCAATCTTTGACTGATCGAAGGCTCAATTCGACTGGTTGAAGATGCCAAAAATCCGAACTGATTTAGTTCCTGAACTTCAAGCTGGGAAACCTAGGGCTGGTCGAAGATCCTCCTTCGATTGGTCGAACAGACCACTTGACTGGTCGAATTTGTAACAAAATTTCATTTTTGCTTCGATTTGTACTAGGACTGGCTGAGAAAAACTTAGACTAGTCGAACCAAATCTTAGGCTAGTCGAAATACAAGCAATCATAAGTACAAAAACCCAAATTAAATAGATTTTGAAAGTACCTAAACCTAAGGTCTTTTCAGGGTTTATAATACCTGAAATGACTAAACTTCTTTGTCTTGAAGTAGATTAGAGACTAACTTTTCTGAGGAGCTTGATCTTCAGTTGATCTTGACTTCATTTTGAGCTTAATCTTCTACTAGAATTTGGACCAGGCTTGAACCATACTTGAAGATCACTTAATAAGATGTTTTGACTAAACGAAATTTGACAACTAAAGTGTGCTTTAAACATTATAGCACTTAGAATCTCCTCCTTTGTCAATTTCTTGACAAAACACATAATATTACAAATATCAGAATAATGAAGTCTTGTACTCTTGTTGTAGAATATTTGAGGATTTCAAAATATTACTACTCTCCCTCAATTAGTACTTCCCCTATATCATGACATAAAACATTCCAACATTCCATATCTTATATAATTCCTAAGTATTCATGCATTCTCCAAACAACTCCATGCAATTTCATACATTCTTCAAATACCAAATACAAATAACATGCATTTGTCAACAACCAACTCTCCCCCTTTTTGTCACAAGTTGACAAAGGAAGAATCAGATAATTATCAAGTAAATTAGATAGATAAGAAAATAATCAACAAATAAACTTGATATAAGAAGAAATAAGCATATGAAGAAGTATATAGCAAGATGATAATAGAAATCAGCATATGAAATTTTAAATGTTAGGGAAATAACATGAAAGAGTCAGAGAGGATCTAAAGAAATCATCCAAGCACAAAAGTAAAGATTAAGTTTACATCTTCATAAACATAAGTTCTTATAAAAAGATAACTGAACTCAATCAGATCTAGATGTTCAAGGAGCAAGCATAGATGGGTCAAGTTGATTCAAACACCAGCTGATGCGATGGAAGTACTTCATGTACTTCATTGAAGATTGTTGGGTTTAAACCAAGTTGTCCCGTGAGACCTGCAATGCAGTGACATTCTCCTCCAAAGATTTGAGACGATCATCTACCTGAGAAGGCTGATAATTAGGATCTTTTGGATCATCAGATTCATCCAGTTCATAAAAAATATCATCTATCGAAGTGTCTTCAGGTGCATGTGCTTCCTTCTTTTCTTGACTTTGGCCAGGAAGAGGTTTCAAGTTCATCTTATTCAGGTTGGTATTATTAAATGGTAGTTCTGATTTCGGTACCTCAGATGAAGGAATGGTGACATTACAATGCAAAGAGATGCAAGTCATGAGGTAAGCAAACAGAATCGATTCATGTCCAAGATGTAAACGAAACTAAATAATGATGTAACAGATTAAAGAAGGAAGACAGACTTGAATACCCGATACGACAGAGTGAAGAACTCGAGTCATAAAGAGAGTAAGTTCAGACTTATTCCCTGATATAGGATAAATATTAGAGGTGAAAATCCTATGAAGAACTCAATATTTTGGGAGTATTTGGTTAGTAGGGAGGGCATTACCTGACTTCCATTTGACATTAAAGTGACACAATTTACGTGTAATCACTTGCCGCTCAGAATTAGTCATTTTATCAGTCAGATTGGCAATAGAAATTACATCTTCCGCAACGACAATCTCAGTCAATGTCGAAATAGTATAGTGATCGACTGTGAAGGTTCCTTTTACGAATTTAATTGTGAATGTGAGTTCTTCAAGGGACACATCACAAATAGAAGCGTGCATTCCTTGTGCAATGGAACGGTAAGCCGTTTCGCCCCAACCAAAGATGCGTTCCCAACCGATTTCGGTCAGAATTGGAACAAGACCGAAGGACGCAATGTGATCAACATTAACTATTCTCTCAATGATTATATTCCTTGTGCGAAAATCCTTGACGTGCTCTGAATCTTCTTCGGTAGCCCGTAGGGTTCTCACACTAGATAGAATCGATCGAGATTATGTGGATGTTGGGTTGGTCTACGAGGAAGATGATGAAAAATGAAATAAAAAAGTGGTTTTCCCTTTTTTGAAGTACGCGTGGTCCTCGGCCGGTCGAGTATGTACTCGACTGGTCGAAGGTTCGGTCGGTCGAGTGTGTACTCAACTGGTTGAAGAACCAAAAGAAATCTGATTTTTAGATAATAATTTTTTTAAACATATTATTACCAAGTTATGCATTTAATCAAAATAAACATAAAACAACAAAAAGAAATGCATAAACAAGATAATTATTTAATTAATAATACACAAACCAATATCATTCTTTAAATTAAAAAATCTATTTCTGTCAAGTGGTTTTATCAATATGTCCGCAAGCTGCTTCTCAGTTTGAATATATTCAAGCATGATACTTTTGTCTTCAACTAATTCTTGAATATAATGGTATCGAATATTGATATGTTTTATACGAGAATATTGAATTGGATTTCTTGAAATATTAATTGCGCTCGAATTATCACAGTAAAATGTCATTGTATCTTGCACAATACCATAATTAGCTAACATTCTTTTCATCCAAATAAGCTGAGTGCAAGCATTACAGTTGCAATGTATTCAACTTCAGTTGTCGAGAGAGATACTGAATTTTGTTTCTTGCTAAGCTAGGAAACTAAATAATTTTCTACGTAGAAACATCCACCACTGGTAGGTTTTCTATCGTCAATATTTTCTGCCCAGTTTGCATTAGCATATCCGACAATTTGTATAGAGGTATCATGCAGATACCAAAGTCCTAAGTTAGCAGAACTTGCGACATATCTGATTATCCGTTTAACAACAATTAGATGTGATTCCTTAGGATTAGATTGATATCTAGCATACATTCCAATACTAAAAGTAATATGAGGTCTACTAGAAGTTAAGTATAGGAGACTACCAATCATACTTCAATATAGACGAGAGTCTACATTTTTACCTGATTCATCCTTTGAGAGTTTAAGAGTTGTACTCATTGGAGTATCAAACTTTTTTCCATTCTCAAACTCAAATATTTTTACAAGATTCAAGACATATTTGGTTTGTGAGATGAACATTCTATCTTCAAGTTGTTTAACATGTAATCCAAGAAAATAGTTAGTTCGCCAACCATACTCATTTCAAACTTAGATTTCATCAAATCTGCAAACTCAATTGATAAGTTAGTGTATGTAGATCCATAAATGATATCGTCAACATAGATCTGAACTATCAATATATGATCGTTATATTTCTTGACAAATAAAGTTTTATCAACACTGGCCATAATAAAGTTGTGACTAAGTAAAAATTTAGTCAGTTTTTCGTACCATGCACTGGGAGCTTGTTTCAAACCATAAAGTGCCTTTTTAAGACGGTACACATGATTTGGAAGTTTGTGGTCTTCAAAATCTTTCGGTTGTTCAACATATACTTCCTCATGTAAGTCACAATTTAGAAATACACTTTTGACATCCATTTGATAAAATTTGAATTTCTTATGACATGCAATCGAAATAAATAATGTTATGGATTCAAGGCGCATGATTGGTGTAAAGGTTTCATCATAATCGATACCTTCTATTTGAGTGTACCCTTGTACAACCAGTCGAGCATTATTTATGTTAATATTACCCATTTCATCAATTTTATTTTTAAAGATCCATTTTGTTCCAATTACATGTTTGTCAGTAGGTCTAAAAACCAAGTATCATACATCATTTCTAACAAATTGATTTAATTCTTCTTGCATGGCAATTATCCAACTCTCATCGGCAAGTGCTTCATTTACATTGGCCGGTTCAATTTGAGAAGTGAAGCAGACATAATTAGATATATTTTCTAATTGTCTTCTTGTCTGAACACCAGTATGAGGGTTACCAAGAATTTGATCAGTCGGATAGTCTTTGACTAATCTTGTCTCAGTATTGACTGATTTAGATGAAGAGTCAGGTATATTAATTAATTTGACTTCATCATCATCTTAACTTGGAGTGGGTGTGATTAGTTGATCATCTATTACAACATTTATAAATTCCTGAATCACTCTAGTTCTTTTGTTAAGAACTCGGAATGCTCGACTGTTTAGAGCATATCCTAAGAATATTCCCTCATCGCTTTTAACTTCGAATTTTTTTAAATTTTCTCGGTTGTGTAAAATAAAACATTTGCTTCCAAAAGTTTGAAAATATTTAACTGTGGACTTTTTATTAAACTATAATTCATAAGATGTTTTATCTTTAATTTTTCTAATGTAAACATGATTTATGATATAACATGTAGTACTAATAGCTTTAGCCTATAATTTATTTGGTAGATTTATGCTATTTAACATTACACTAGGTAGCCATTTCTTGTAAAATTCTATTTTTTCTTTCAACAATTCCATTTTGTTGAGGTGTTTTAGGCATAGAGAATTCATGCGATATATCAAGATGATTGCAGTACTTCTTAAAATTGTTATTCTCAAATTCGATACCATAATCATTTCTAATTTTGACCACAGATAACTCTTTTTCAGTCCGGATACGTTTTAAATTTTTTTTGACTTCATTAAGAGTATCTGATTTCTCTCTTAAGAAGGCTACTCATGTATATCTGGTGTAATCATCAACAATGACCAGAAAATACTTCTTTACACCTCTACTCTCCGTTCTAGTTGGTCTTACTAAATCCATATGGAGTAGTTCTAGAGGTTTGACCGTGGCTAAGGAGTTCACTTTCTTGTGATTACTCCTGATTTGTTTACCAATTTGACACACGCCACAGACTTTTTCTATCTTTTTCAACTTGGGTAAGCCACGTAAGTGATCTCTTTTGTTCAATTTATAAAGATCTCTATAGTTCATATGTCCAAGATGTTTATGTCATCATAGTTCAGTCCGTTTGTTTGGACCATGTAACATGAATGGTTTGATGAGCATGAGTTATCAGTTATATATCAATTCTCAGATGTCCTACGACCATTTAATATTACACTACCATTCTCATTCATAATCTCACATCCGTGATCAAAAAATTTCATACTGTGTTTATTATCACATATCTGAGATATGCGTAAAAGGTTATGTTTTAACCCTTCAACATAAAGCACATTTTCAAAGAGAGGTAGGTTAGGAAGTTATACATTACCTTGGCCTATTATTTTACAGTTGCTTCCATCTCCGAAAGTGATTAAGCCGCCATTTATGTAATGCCCCAACTTTTCAGGACCCGAGTATACGGCTCGTTTCCTAAAAACCCGAGTGTTAACCTTAAAGGATGGTCAAATTTAATATATAATATTTTTCTTTTATCAGATTTAACAGATGAGCGTAGGATGGACAAATCAACTTGAAAGAAAATTTTATTTACACTTGAAATATACAAGAGCTGCCCATAATGACTTATACAAACCAATGCCTCCATTCTTACAATTACAAAATGAATTAATATTACATGTGAAATAAAGTAAATTACAACAAACTTGGGATGTGAAATTCTGTAACAACCCTTAGCAATTACGATCATGCATCCTTGTCAATTATAGCCTGCTCCTCACCAATATAAACATGAATGTCACTTGAGCCACCTATGCTACCTATATGGTTATATATTTGATGGATGAGTGGCCGACTCAGTATGAATTCTCTTCAAGATTACACACCGCCGCATTAGGTAAGAAATAGTATTAAATATCCAGACAACCAAAATAAAGTAAATGCCGTCTTATTATATGCATGGATGCGTGAATGCAATTATTGTCTCGGGTAAAACATCCAGACGGACATTGGGCTCGTCACCCATGAATATGACTGGTCATCAGCGCAACACTCAGCGTAATCGCATGGGCATGATGGTCCAAGTCATCATCGTAAATCGAATGACTGGTCATTAACGCAACATTCAACGTAATTGCATGGGCATAATGATCCAAGCCATCGTAAATATGCCATGTATGCATGATTAGCCAAGTCATTATTAGTTCATTTACAATCAGCTAAGTTAAGAAAGCTCAAAGGTCACTACGGGGAGCTTATTGCCCAGCATAGGCCGATAGCTCGGGCATACGTCCCATACCACCGTCACCAGCTCATGAGGCTACCACCTTAGGATGTTTAATGGAAACCCGCCGACTAGTGGCCAATCAAATTAAGTATATGGGGCTTACCATCGCATGGTTGCATAGTATAAAACATCGAACCCATTTAGAGCAAATACTAAAACAAAACTACGTAAGGCGAATATAAAAACTAAGCCATATAGGGCAATTATTAAAACTAAGCCACGTAGGGCCAATATCAAAACGATGCGATAAGAAAGCGTCCTTAAAAACCATTGGTCACAACAACCCTGGATGGTAGGCCCACATCAATGATCAATTTGAACCACCACTCAATAACAACTAGATCGAAGGTTCATTGCAACCACCATCAATCAAGTTACATCCCAAGTATGGGTGTACATTTATAAATGAGGGTTTTCCACTAATGTACCAGTTTAAATCCCAGAAGCAATCCACAAGTAATCCAATAATATGAATTAAGTATACAGGATAAACATTAAGCATGTGATGTAGCAATTCAATTCCAACAATTAACACATGTGGTTATATAATGGAGATATCAGTTATAAATTAAAATAAAACTAAAACTTAAGCTAATGGGAAAATGGAAAGCTCAAGGGGAATAATCATTACTTTTATAGTTTGCATCACCTACCAGCATCGCTAGGGAAT
Organism: Magnolia officinalis; assembly: GCA_021015155.1. Lineage (NCBI taxonomy): Eukaryota > Viridiplantae > Streptophyta > Magnoliopsida > Magnoliales > Magnoliaceae > Magnolia > Magnolia officinalis. The sequence continues at coordinate 12,990 of JAJHSJ010001243.1, read as the reverse complement.
GCGTGTTTCCTTAAAATCAAATCCTACCATAAATCAGGATGTACAATTAGATCCAAGTTCTACATACCACCTAGGGTTTAAGATCATAGCCTAAGGTTTTAGTTATTTACCTTCAGGGCTTTGATGTAGAATTAGGGTTTTCATCCTTGGGTTTAGTCATAAGCTTAGATCCTGGGATTTTGGATCCTAATTTATTGTCAATATTATTATCATTATTATTATTGTTCAATGGGCCAAATAATGTCCATAATAGAGCTATTATTCCATCCATATTAATAAAGACGGTCCATAAGTTCATATTTAAACGCACTGACATCATCTAATATTTTTGTAATTACTGGTAATCCCTTAAAGAATACAAGTAATAATAATAGAATATTTACTAATGATAATATAATAATTATATAAACAAGTATTACATTAATCCCATAAGGACAATAATAAATATTTTCTAATGCTAATATTCATAACTATAATGAATCTAGCCATGATAATAGCTACCATGATCTACCATGAATTATGAGTTTCTACACTTTGGTCAAACCTAACCCACCATCTATGCTTAGGGTATTGACCTAGAGCTTAGGTTACTTAGGGTTTTATTCTAGAGTCTAGTCCCATACTTGGATTTTAGGATTTAAATGCTAGTTGATGTACGATGGGTCGCAATGTTAACCACAAAACTGTCATTAATATTAACGATGAAATCAATTGTTAATTATCATGATAATCATGATCATTATGATAGTAATGATAATATCTAGGAATGATAAATAAATACTAATACTTAACATCTAATGGTTGAAATTCATTTACAATAGCTAATACTAGCATATATAACCCACTAATAGTTGAACCCGATTAATAATCGCAATAACTATAGTAGAACCAATTATAAAAATAAATCAAACGATTCACTTTGTGAGTTGATTATCCCTTATCTTTTATAAGAATCATGTAACGCTTATTCATTTGTCTAGGCGAGTTAACCCGGTGCGACTAAGTGCAATGGTTAAATCCTAGCAAAGATAAGTTAGCCTTTTTAGAGCACGACCGACACCAACTCATTTTTAAGGTCCTTAACATTTGGAAAAGTACGGATCAAGCCGTAAAGGCTGTTGCAACATACTTGGGCCGTGTGATAGGTCCAGTTTTGGGACTGCATTCGGCCCACAGCTCAACCTAGTTTTGGGGCTGATTTCGGCCCAGAACTTTAGCCCATTGTTATCCAGTTTGCAGCTAAATCCGAGAATCTGATTAAGAGATTATGACGGCATGGATACAGACCTGGCGAGAGTCTATTCGGACTGAGTCCAAATCGATCGTTTGAAGGTCCCTGGTGGAAGAAGGTGCGGACAGCAACACCTGCTGCTGGTTAGCTGGGTCACTCGGATCGACCCAAACTCTAACTCGAACTCATCAGTGCGTCGGGCTGGCTCGGCTCGAGCTGTGAAACAGAGCACCCTCCTTCCCTTTCTCTCTTCATTTCTCCTTCTTTCCTTCCTCTACTTCTTCCTTAAGAACGGCCAGCAACTCACTGGTGGTTTAATCAGTCGAGCGAGCCGGTACACCCCAGAACTCGACTCGGTTGGAGCCACTGCCGAACAGGGCAACCTCTCCCTCTCTCTGATTCTTTCTTCCTTCTTCTTCTGCTTTGTTTCTTTCTCTTTTCTTCCTTCCTTTGCTGACAACTCAGCAAGGCATGAACCGGCCAAACTCGGATCGCGACTCAATGCTGCTCGAATGGGGAAGATGCCCGAGCTGCAATGGTAGATCTTGAATGGAGGTTTCCACCTCCAATCGGTTTCTTTCAGAAGCTTGGGAGAGCTTTGGGCAGTGGGTTTCAAATGGAGAAGAAACGGCTGGTCTTGGGGTCTTTTGCTTTCCTTTGCAAAGCCCAAAAGACAACAACTCGGATTGCTTGAGAACAGAGGGTTGAGATGGCGCAGGAGCAGCTCACAAGGATTGCTGAGCTAGCTGCAGCAGGGGCAGTTTCCATTTTAGGAAACATGGTTTTACAGGACCTAGTTGTAGCAAAGATTGTGTGCGTGCTCACGCGATCCCGGGCATGGAATTAGGTAGTGTTTGGTAAATTTTGATTTCCTACAAGATGGGCGGTTCAGATCAACGGTCTGATCTCAGGTGAGGCCCACCTGATCGGGTTTCACGGACGCGGACCGTTTGCTGGCTAAAAACGTAGAGAGAGAGAAATCTCTCTTTTTAAGTAAAACGCGGGTCAGCGCTGGCTGACCAGGCTGGCACGCCCGGTGCACGGTGGGTGCGCACCCTCTATGCACACGCAGCCCATCAAGTGGGGTCCACCATGATTTTTGTGATAAATCCACACTGTCCATTCTATTTGGTGGGCCCTATCATGGCCTTTAACCAAAGATGGAGCTGATGAAATGCTTAGGTGGGGCCCACCACGTGATTTGTAGTCCCGATGGGGGTTTCCCGTCGATCTAATGGTCGGATGATTTTGAAGTTGGACGTCAACGGTTAAAAGGCCTAAATAGGCCATTTGTAAGGCTCTCATCATGTATTTCTAACCAATGCTAATATTAATATAATTTTTTATTATTTTTGTATATTTCTTATAATTAAAATGTTTAAAGTCTCATACATATATATAAATATAATTTTAATATTAACATACTACTAATTACATACTACTGTTCACACATTCATTAATATACATAATTCATAATATAAAATATCACATTATACGTATAAATGAATTGAAGATTGTACAATATCATATTTAATTAAAATTATATTTGTATTTGATAATATTGTTAAATAATATACAATTCCATTAAAGTATCTAATGATTTTTATATACATACTTATAAAAGATATTCAATGCTACATTATTATTTGTAATTTGATTTTATGTTGTGAAATTATTATTCCTTTAATATAATATTATTTTCATAATGTTTATATACATTAAATACGTACATATCATTTTAGCATGAAATTTTAAATCTTTACAAAGTACATACATTTCATAGTGTATATATTTAGGTTGCATTATTTATATATTTATATTAAATTAATCTACATGGTAACACTCAAGTACTGGAAAGTACGGGGTGTTACAAGTTATCCCCCTTAAAGAGAATTTCACCCCCGAAATTCAGCACTCCGACTATGAATGTGGACAACAATCTATTTTACAGTATCCGCATGCATCGGCTAGTTTTGTACACTAAAGTTGTTTGTAAATGCAAGTGATCATGACTTACCACTAGAACCAGGGTCATTACAGTCTACGCCCCTTAAAGAAGGTCTTACTACTAGGATTTGAAAATGCTCGCCCTAAGTGTCAATGGTGCAGGTGGAAGGGTTACCATCCTAATGGTGTATGCTATCTCATATATGTCTGAGCGTGAAATCCTAACGACCTTTATCTAAATTTCTCTAAACCCTTAAGTTCCTTGTCTAGTAATTCAATTAAGGTGTCTACGCCCCACTCAGGGTTAGGAATCATTCTAAACTTAATGATTCATTCTAGTGCTTATCAACGTTATTATTATTATTTTTTTATATTTTATACTATTTCATACCTTTCTTTTGATTTTCTTTCCCCTTTAATGATAGTTCCCCACTATCTAAGGTGTGACACAACCTTCTGGTTTTTAGTGTTCGAGCTGTCATGGATAGATGGTCGTAGTGCGTTTGAGCCCGATACCTCGATCATTTGCCTACATAGAACAAAGGGTCTATTGGTATCAATTCATAATCCTGTTAAATCTCGTTCCTTTGCTTGATCAGGGCACTGGAATCACTAAGATTTGCTAGGACTTAGAATTTAGGTCAAACCGTGTACACATTGCATACACATGATTGCATCAATCCGTGAATTCCGATTGTTCTAGACTCTTGGAAATGTCATGAAACCTTATATTTTCACTATGATAAGCCTATGCGGCCCATTATGCTTTCGCTGCGCACTCTAATTATTTAAGCACTACTTGGAAACTTCAGGTCCAAGGTCCCTACGTGAAACCTAAGTTTTTTTTTTTTTTTAAAGTTTTTTTTGCTAAATCTATCTAGGATTTCAAATCGAATTCCAGTATGCCTAGTCTATAGTTGGAAATTCACCTAAAATCCCATAATTCCACCTTTAGTAATTTCATGGGGTGGGATTGTGGGAAATATTATTCCTAAACAAAGAGATCTATTAGGGAAAATCCAAATTACGGTCCTTAGTACAATTCCTTAAGTTTAGGAAGTGCTTATGCCTAAACTGTGAGACCTGACCCAAGTTCGCATGTGTGCATGTGTGTGTGTGAGTATGCATCTCGTTCATTTTGGTCCCGCGGTCCTACCGGTCATATTCCGGTGACCCGCGAGCTTCGGGTAGTGTTTGCGGTCATCATTGAGTTCGGTCATGTAGACCCGACTCGGATCGACCTAAGACCCCTGCCATTGCGTCCGCATCGTCGACACGGTTCCAACGCCGCGTCTCATGCATGATTCCGATATACGCATCTTGTGATATCGAACCGAGCATTCTTGACCATTGATCATGATTGTGGACCCCACTTGTAGGGTGTGCACATTTTTTAAGGTGGGGCCCACCCTATGAGCACTTTTTTCCATAAAGCCACCCCACCTAGCTACTAGCCTACCTCTTCTTATCAAGAAAGTCATCATTTGTTTTTCTTCCCAATCTCTTACATGACCATCATGACTTTGGTTTTGCTCTTCCCTAGCCAAGAGAGCAATGAGTGCATTGGTATACACCCCCCTCCTCTCTCTCTCCCTCCCTCCCTCCCTCTCATTCTCTCATTTCCTCTCCCCTTGCAAAAAACATCTAACCTCCCTCTCCCCATTCCAACACCTTCCTCCTCCTTTCCTCCACCATCTAGCCATCAAAACCCCATCTACAACCTTCAATCACCTTCCCCTTGAAGCAATGAACCTAGATCTTGGAGTTTGAAGACATCTTTAGAGGTGGGTGCTCCTTTAGATGTAGAAATCTGATTTCCATGGCTTAGATATTTTCTTTCTTTCATAAGGGAAGTGTGGGACCCACCAATCCATGGTGGAGATCCCACACAATCCCATGGTTGTGGCTTAGAGGCCCACCTTATGCGTGCATGATCTATGCATGGGGCCTTCCTCTATGGGCCCCATCATGGTAATTTCCTTTCATATCATATTATGTTTGGGTCATCTAGACCTTATAACCATGGTGGGGATGACATCTCCACCATACATTTTGATCATAAGTGTAACGCCCTGAAAATCGGGAGTCGAGCATAAGCTCAACTCTCGAGTTTCAACACATCACTTATGCAATATAGATAATGATGATTAAATGTTGTCCGTATTAGTGCATTAAACATGAGTGAGATTATACCAAAACAACATATCATACTCTAGAGACAGTTAAGTTACGCAAGCGAAAGACTGTGATAAGTATATAAAACATATAAGTGGGTGTAAGTCTCTAGAGTATGAATATGATACCATGTTAAATAATTACATGTTTGGTTCCAAATTATATGAAATAATAAAGTGTAATGTCTTTTAATCCATATCCTTGTAGCCCCGGTGACGCAACTCTAGGTCTACATGGACCCACCAAAGAGTTGCAAATAGGAGAACTCCTCGTTGTCGTAGAAGTCAGGCTCCACCTCGTATCCCTCGGCATCACCTGAAACTACAGCAGGGTCTGGTTAGTGTTTTAAAACACCGTCCCAGAGTGGGAGTGAGTGATCAACTCAGTGAAGCTATAAGGCAAACATTAACATGTTATCAATTCAGTCAAGCAGTAATGATAAAGCAATATAGCAATCATTCCTAAGTACTCTGATTAATGCAAGGATGATATGTTATAATGATGTATGCCCTCGCCTGCACTCCCTCTTGCGACAACATCTTACGATCGCGGCATACACCCCTTAATCTGTGCTCAACTCCAACGCTAAAGGCATATGCAAATGTGGTGCATGTACGTGATTAGCCAAGTTCTTAATTAGGCTTATTCATACAGTAGATTCGGGAAGCTAAGGCTGAAAGTGCCCTGGTTTGTCAAGTTACGTGTATGTTGAGTCAGAGTGTCTACAGAACCTGATAGGAAGATCAACTCAAGCGTCTGCCTCAACCGGATGTGTGCAAGCTCGTCACAGGTAAAACTAAAGCCTCACATCACATGACCTAAAACACTAGGTGAAGAAAACCCTTAAAAACAAGTTAGAAATCATAGAGTTTTAAGGTGAGAAAACTTTTTTTCAAAATAAGAAAATCTCTAAGTTTTTCTCGCCTTGTCGATTTTATCGAAATACCCTCGATATGATCGACCTGCTCTGTCGATGTCCTCAACACCTTAACGATATATTGATGAGAGGACTAAATATGTCCAGCAACTGCACAACATATCTGGATGAATTATTGATGTATCGATACACCTATCGATATCATCGATATTTAAATCTCGAGTCCATCGAGAATGGCTCGATAAGATTGACAGACAGATTTCCGGCGCCCCTGTTTTTTAATGAAAATCTTAAATTCCTTCGATATATCGATGCTCTTCCGATATGATCTGAAATCAAATATCGATAACATCGGAAGTCCATCGATGATATCGATCGAGGGTGCGCATTTCTCACAGCAGATATTTCATGTCGTTTTTAACTATGATCGGGAGCCCTTCGATAGAATCGATATTCAAATATCGATGATATCGGCACCAGGTCGATTGCATCGAACAAGGTCATAAACTGTCCAGCAAGCTTAAAGACAAATCAGCTGGATTTATCGATGCCTCGACTCTGATCTCGATATCATCGACATTCAAATTTCGATGACCTAGATGGTTCCCCGATCATTTATGAAAACCTGAAATATTTCAAAGTCAAGTCTCTCTCATTTTTCAAGTGTCGATGGATCGAACCTGTCATCGATGGAATCGTAGTTCGAAATCCGATGACATCAACAATAGTTTCGATTCATCGACCAATTGACAAAGAGTTTCAAAAGCGTATGACATTGAGTCCGAGTCATCAAGCAGACCATCGATGTTAACGAGCGTATATGCTCGATGATATCGAACCTGCTTGATGATATCGAACTTTGTCATAAATGTGACCGTTTTATATCCGTTGGAACTTCTTGCCTATATATAGAGGACTTGTCTTTTGTTGCTGTGAGAGAAAGAAGAGAGAACTTTTGTGTGTTTCAACTTACATCTTATATCCAAAGCCCTTTCTCTCAAGGGTGTTCATCCTCCAATCCACCCTCATCATTGATATTAAAAAAGAGTTTATTGGGGAATGAACTTCCGCATTCAAGGATCCTCCGGCTACTACCTTAATGATTGGAACTACTCTATCTTCCTTATAGGAAAATCTTTAGAGAGTAGGATTCCATCATAACCTTGACCCAACCCGAAGCCGAGTATTGGTACATCACTCTGTGTTGCGGATCAAGGGAGCAGAAGACTCTTCGTCAACAAGGAGGAGGAGATCTTCAGTACTGTGCTAAACGAGACTCATCAGCTTATTTGTAAGTATCCAGAGTCCAAGAGGACACTTGTGATCATTCCTTTCTAGGATTGGGTCTTAAGTGATTCTCACCCTTTGAAGTCCTCAAGGAGGCCTCCGGCGGGAGTGTACGTGGTGGGTGCGTTTTATAGACCCTTGCTCTGTGGAGAGCATAAACATATGGTTTGGAGTGAACCAATAAAACTCTGGGTTTTAGGTGAACCGGGTAAAATCTTAGGGTTTGAGGTCAACCGTGTAGAAACCTCCAGTAGGGTCTTATGGAAGATCCTTGGCTAGTGTGCCTAAAAGTGGGTGCGTTGTGTTGACCCTTGCTCGTGAGAGTATAAACAGTCAGCCTCAGTGTAGGTTGTAAAGGTTGAAGGTGAACCTGATTTAAAACTTTAGGTTAGAGGTGAACCATGTGAAACCTCCTTAGTGAAATTCGGTACACTCAAGTGTTGAGTGCGGTTACCAGGAGTGGAGTAGACTTATCATCGAACCACTATAAAATGACTGTGTTTGAGGTTATTATCTTGATTGAGTGATTTGCTTTAATACTTCCATATCTGAATATCTGATCACTCCTCACACACCTACACAGTCATATCCATCTTGAACTAGATTGCATATTGTTTACTCCTTAAGCAGTTTGTGATTGGATCCTCTACCAGGCTTGGAAGCCAGTAGAGTTACATTTGAGTAATCCTGAGAATTGCATGATCATATGATTAGTGAAGTAGGTTTTTTTAAATAAATCATAAAAACTTTAAAAAGTCCTATTCACTCCCCTCTAGGATATATTGGCATATTCCTTCTTCAATTAGTGCGGTCTTTACCGCCATTTCAAAGGTACCTCCCTTTATATCATTTACCCAACGATGATCCATCCAGGGTCGTTAATCCTAGTTTATCACATACGATAGGCAAGTTATAGGGCAACGTCACCCCTGTTTTGAAAAGCAGTGGACAGGCAAGTTCAGGTCACTACGAAGAGGCTCGTCACCATCAGCGTAGACCTTAGTTTATACTCGAGGTCATTATGGGAAAGGTTTGTCACCTTAGCGTAGGCGACAGCTCGAATACAGTGTCTCATACACCACCATATTTGGCTCATGAGTTTGGATTGCTCACTGGTCACTACGGGGAGGCTCGTAGCCCCAGCATAGGCCGACAGCTCGACCATGGTGTCCCATACACCGCCATGCCCGACTCTTGAGTCTTAGCGGATCGTGGTATTAAGGTTAAACGGGCTTTTCACTGGTAAGTTGGTACCTTAGGTTCAAGCAATAGTGTTCATACATGGTGAATATACATTGGGCCAATCGGGTTACTTGACATACTCGACTAGTACGAGCGTACGTTGAATTACTCGACATGAAGCGCATACGCACTCCTCGTGGCCTAACCACTGTCGATAATCACTGTACGACTCGGATTCCTCGAACTCATCCGTCGTGGCTGGACCGTTCGATCGCCGATAGTAAACCATTACCGATTGCCTGGACTACATCGTAGCCCCAATCACACTTTAAACAATAGTATTCGCATGTGATAGTTAAAGGTAACATGTGACAACCAATTTAAATATAAATCTCATTTGAGCATTTCAACAAACACGTAATACACATGTTATCATACATAGGCATGTCGTTCATAAATCATATAATAATAAAGTAGGTTACATAAAGGAAGCTGTGACTATAGATAAGGGAATTGAGAATCCTGTCTCAACTCCCTCCTTAAATACATTCCAACAAGCATTTTTCTCATTCAGGCATTTTATCAAACACTTAGACTACACGTACCACATACATATAATAAATTAGTTACAACACATACTATAGCAAATCCTTTCACATAGGAGTTGCTACACGTACAACAATCATGTATTCTCGATCAATAATCATGTTAAGCACGAATCATAATTCCATACTCATTCAGACATTTCAACAAACACATGGAATGCACTATATTCAACATAGTTCATATATATATGTGTAATACACGGAAAACATCGTATCTAAGCACGTGTGATAGTAATCAAGTTAGTCATAAATCATTACTGACATTGAAAGCCTTGAAAACCATAATCTAAACGTTTATAGTCCGCACCTTTCGCCGGTAAACTCGTAATGAACTAAGTTTAAACACTAAGTCTTTATCTACGGCACAACGACAACATATAGCATGAAATAAGTTAGCTATTTCACCATTTGCTCTATTTGAATCCCTAAAACAGGTTAGGAATAGGATTTCTTACCTAAAAACGGAGTCGAAATCGCCGGGATAGCGATACAGAAAGGCCGATTCGGCACGTGGGGCAGTGAGATTAAATCCCTGCAACAATCACTCACTCACTCTCTCTCTCTCTCTCTCTCTCTCTCTCTCTCTCTCTTCCTCACTTTCTCCTTCTCTTTTCTCTCTTATCTCTCTTAGGGTTTTGCAAATTCATATGACATGAGAGAGAGGGTTTAAGACCCTTATATAGGCCCAGAACTGATGGGAATGGCCCCAAGGCCATGGTATACTTAGGTTATAGTCAAAAGTCACCTGTTTCGGACTAACGGAGCACATTTGGAGGCCTCCCTTATGCGTACGGTCCGGAGTAAGTCCCCTGATATTGGATCTAGGTCAAGTTTTAAGTCCGATCGGATTTATAGATCGACTGTAGCGGACCAGTTTCAGTTCAATGGTCGTTGTCACTCGATCAGGGCCACAAGTACACTGACCTGTGTAGGGAAATTTCCCTGATCCAAGAGTGTATTTGGGTCAGATTTTGACGGTCTGAATCCTTAGATTTGGCCCACAGGTGAACGACTCAAATCACTTAAATCTGAGTCATTTTCTAAAGATATTCGCGTTTCTCACACACTTCGCTCCGGGCTCAAGTTGTGCGCTTCCGGATACTATCTGGATCTGATTTCCAAGATGGTTGTTAAGCCCAGTAAGGTGGTCATACGCGTATAGTTTTGCGGTAATCAGACTTTAGACGCGCTGTCCAGGTCTGATACGAAGTTTCAATGTGCTCCCGAGAGCAACTGGGTTTAGTGATTGGTCCTAGATTTCTAGGTAACGTAACGCTAGCGATTCTGCTAGTTTTGGGTCTTGTAGTGCGTATTTAAAGTGGTTAGTGCTAATTTCACAGGTAATCTAGTTTAACACTTAATTAATTTTCGTCTAATTTCTAAAGAATTTGGTCTTTAGTGATTTCTACCTGAGGTGGTACTCGGGTCTTTGTACGGATTTTTCCAAGATGTTACAATCTACCCCCTTTAAGAAAAAAATTTTCCTCAAAATTAGTACCTTCACTACCAAAAAAAGGGACAAAGGCTACGGATTAAATCCGTAGCCTTAGACCTATGGCTACGGTTCTAGTCCGTAGCACGTCCGTAGTCGTAGGTGTAGTAACAATAGGTCTGGAACCTATAGCTACGGATTTAATCCGTAACTATAGGTCACAACCGCTACGGATTGAATCCGTAGCAATTATGTCCGTAGCTATAGGTCACAACAGCTACGGATTTATTCACTACAGCTACGGATTAAATCCGTAGCTATATCTGGCAATCGCTACGGATATAATCCGTAGCAATATATCCGTAACTGTAGATTACAACAGCTACGGATTTAATCATAACAGCTACGGATTTAATCCGTAGCTATAGGTTACAACGCTACGGATTATTTGTTTATTCAATTATCACCTGTATAATCATTCAATTACCACCTGTATAATCATCCTATATAATCATTCAATTACCACCTGTATAATCATCCTGTATAATCATTCAATTACCACCTGTATAATCATTCATTCATTCCATTACAATCAATTACAATCATTCATTCATTCAATTACAATCAATTACAATCCTTCATTCAGACAATTACAATCCTTCATTCAATCAATTACAATTACAATCCTTCATTCAATCAATTACAATTACAATTACAATAATGCTGTGAAAATACAAATCTTTGGCTTCATTAGGGAAATTTGCTCGACTTCACCCTGAAATTTCAAAGATAAAGAATTGAAAGAATAAATATCCTTCATTCAATGAATTACAATTAATCCTTCATTCAATGAATTACAATTACAATTTACAATTACAATAATGCTGAAAATACAAATCTTTGGTTTAGGTTAGGTTATAGGTTAAGGTTTAGGTTTAGGAAACCAGTTTCAGGTTCGGGATCGGATTTAAGTTTGGGTTTTCAAGTTTAGGTTTAGGTTTAGGTTAGGGAGTTGAGATTCTGATTAGGTGTAGGTTTAGGTTAAGGGATTTGAGAATAGGTTAAGATGTAGGTTTAAGAAATCGGGTTCGGGTTCGGGATCGGGTTTAAGCTTGGGTTTTCAAGTTTAGGTTTAGGTTAGGTTAGGTTGTAGGTTAAGGTTTTGGGAATTGAGAATAGGTTAAGGTTTAGGTTTAGGAAACCGGGTTCGGGTTCGGGATCGAGTTTAATTTTGGGTTTTCAAGTTTAGGTTTAGGTTTAGGTTAGGAAGTTAGGTTTAGGTTACGTTGTAGGTTAAGCTTTAGGGAATTGAGAATAGGTTAAGGTTTAGGTTTAGGAAACCAGGTTCGGGTTCGGGATCGGGTTTAAGTTTGGGTTTTCAAGTTTAGGTTTAGGTTTAGGTTAGGGAATTAGGTTTAGGTTAGGTTGTAGGTTAAGGTTTAGGGAATTGAGAATAGGTTAAGGTTTAGGTTGAGGAAACTGGGTTCGGGTTCGAGACGGGGTTTAAGTTTGGATTTCAAGTTTAGGTTTAGGTTTAGGTTAGGGAGTTAAGTTTAGGTTAGGCTTTAGGTTAAGCTTTGGGAATTGAGAATAGGTTAAGGTTTAGGTTGAGGAAATTGGGTTCGGGTTCGGCATCGGGTGTAAGTTTTGGTTTTCAAGTTTAGGTTTATGTTTAGGTTAGGGAGTTAGGTTAAGGTTAGGTTATAGGTTAAGGTTTAGGGAATTGAAAATAGGTTAAGGTTTAAGTTGAGGAAACCGGGTTCGGGTTTAAGTTTGGGTTTTCAAGTTTAGGTTTAGTTTAGGTTAGGTAGTTAGGTTTAGGTTAGTTTGTAGGTTAAGGTTTAGGTTTAGGAAATCGGTTTCGGGTTCGGGATCGGGTTTAAGTTGGGTTTTCAAGTTTAGGTTTAGGTTTAGATTAGGTTGTAGGTTAAGGTTAGGGAATTGAGAACAGGTTAAGGTTTAGGTTGAGGAAATTTGGTTCAGGTCGGCATCATCGGGTTTAAGTTTAGGTTAAGGAGTTGGTTTGAGATTTAGGATTAGGTGTAGGTTTAGGTTTAGGGATTTGAGAATAGGTTAAGGTTTAGGTTTAGGAAACCGGTTTCGGGTTCGGGATCGGGTTTAAGTTTGGGTTTTCAAGTTTAGGTTTAGATTTAGGTTAGGTAGTTAGGTTTAGGTTAGGTTGTAGGTTAAGGTTTAGGGAATTGAGAATAAGTTAAGGTTTAGGTTTAGGAAACCGGGTTCGGGTTCGGGATCG